>JAODKE010000068.1:547412-561259 GCA_026779605.1 Mormyrus hasselquistii
CTCGCTCTGAGTACCCCGCTACGGCATGGCCGCCCTCCTGCGCATGCTCGCTCTGAGTACCCCGCTACGGCATGGCCGCCCTCCTGCGCATGCTCGCTCTGAGTACCCCGCTACGGCATGGCCAACCTCCTGCGCATGCTCGGTCTGAGTACCCCGCTACGGCATGGCCAACCTCCTGCGCATGCTCGGTCTGAGTACCCCGCTACGGCATGGCCGCCCTCCTGCGCATGCTCGCTCTGAGTACCCCGCTACGGCATGCCCGCCCTCCTGCGCATGCTCGGACGTCGAAGCACTTGCCATGTGACAGATCGAAGCCTCCTTACAGTGCAACATCGAGCATCCATTCAAAATCATGGGGGACCTTGTGAACATGGTTGGCGGCGAGAAGGGCCCCCACGGGCACCCCCCCCCCCCTCGGGTCCCCAGTGTGCCTCTGATAGCGTGATGGTTCGGTGGGCTTACGTACGTGGGGAAAGGCTGAAAATGGAGAAACACTGATTCATGATTCTAATTGGTGTGCAGATTGAAAATGCCAAGATTATTAATTCCTGGGAGTTACTTTCCGGCTGGCGGCCTGACCTGTGACCGTCGGGCTAAATAAGACATTAGCTAAGTGCACCTTGGCTCTGGACGGCACGTGTTAGTGATTCTCACCATGGGAAATAGGGGATATATGGAGCTTCTCACCATCAGAATTGAGTCCAACCCTTAATCTACGTCGCTTGCAAATTTATAAATGCAAACGTGTCTTAAAAAGGACAGCAAGATGGAATATGTGAAAACTAACACATTCCAATGTACCTGCTGTTGTACAAATAGATATATTTCCACCAGATGTAACGAAATATTCAAGCCTTCTCATCGTCCTTCATCCAAGATCCCAGGACATGATGGCTCTCACTGATGACAGCTAAGGAGTCAGTGCGTCTCTGCACCATGGGAGGACTCCCACACGGGCACGGCAACCCCACGTGGATACCAAGCTGGGGGGGGGGGGTGACGATGTTGGCTGCCTGCCATTCCGCCCACGACAGGACAAGGCTTCACCATGGAGATCGGGACAGACGGCCGACGTCAATCGTCACGCATTTCGTGACGCAGGGAGCGGGAGGAAGAGCACAAAGCGCATTGTGTGTGGAAATGCATCCGCAGCGGGGATGTAAGGAACCAAGACGAGCATCTTCAAGGAAACGCTTTGGGCTTCGGTTCTGGAAATAACAAGCGCTTAGCATGCCTATAGAGACGGTGAATTCGAGCAGATCGGGAAGCCCCCCGCTTTCACCGCATGTACGTGGGGTTATTTGAAGTCGTTTGCGATGCCGCTCAGTCTAAATATGCAACAGAATCCAAAATACACAAGCAGGGTTATTTGCATCTCTAAACACACAGGAACCAGGAGTCAATAGAGTCTCCCAGTGCACCTAATGTGTTTGAGCTTTTGCAGTATACGTCAAAGAGTGATCGGAAGTCCATCCTCTTTAAGCTACTTAGCATGTGGAAGGTCCTATTCATCAGACAGAGGAAGTTCAACATGAGAAACAGCGGCAGTACTGAGGCAGTGCGCAGGGGTGGGGTGATTAGAATGGGGATCTTCAGTGCAGCAGTCAGAGCACCGTCATTTGTGCAATGCAAAAATACAGATTTTTATTGGCTAAAGTCGCGGAAACTAAACGTGGATATTGAAATTAAATGTTTCAGTTATTTGGCAGATCCCAGGTCAGAGTGACTGAGACAGATGCAATACCTGCAATATGCATATAGGTGGTGCTAGTGTTAAAGGACCCCAGGAACATCCCCTGGGACTCAGTTTGGCTAAGATGGCTGCCCTGTGCTTTGTGCAGCCGTCACACATCAGCCAAGGGGTTTGATGTAACTGACGCAGCCGGAGACCTCTGTCACGCTGCGGGCTGAACTCACAAGCTGCTGCATGCAAAGGAAGAAAGTCGACAGTAAGTATTCTAAGTCTGAGCGGGTCCCGCTGTGGCTGTAACCGGACCGTGATCCCGTGTCCAGTTCTGCCTCATTGCCCCCATTGACAATCAGAGCACTCGTTCCAGCCCTTAATGACTCGTGGAGATTTTCTCACCCGAGGCAGAGGAGCTCTCTCCTCAAGGGCTGATTTATCTTGTAATGCTTTAAATACCTCAGCACTTGCTGTGCAGAAACACCCCAGGAGATGTGTGAGGAAGCACTTTTAGCCTGCCCTTAAACGTAGGTCCAAAGACCTTTAACGGGTTCGAGTGTGGCCTGTGCACCCTGCAACAGGAACAAGCCTGTTTTTAAGACGCATTTGACAAGGACCTCAGCCTGCAGGCAGCCTTCAAATAGACTGAACTGATGCACTATTACCAAAAAGTTACAAGATGTTATATTTTATTCTTACACCCACTGAAGGTCCCTGATGTTAAGAGCGATGTGTTTTTGTCCAGGAAGTTCCTAGACACCAAAAAACAAAACATGAAAGACAAAAAAAGCCCTTCAGTGGGATTTGAATGATGTGGGAACCCAGTGAGTCAAAATGTCAAATATATTTCATCAAGTAATAAGCAGTGATTAATCAGGTGAGGTATATTATACTTAGTTAAATTGAGTGGAGATCATTACAAACCTGAATAATTGGTCCATTTTAATGACAAATTGTACTATGCCCACAGCAGGACAGGAAGTCTCTATCAAGGTTATAATTGTGTGGGTAAATCGAGGTGCTTCTGATACTCTCTGCCTCTGATAGCACCATGATGGAAGCACTAGCTGTAATTAATAAACACAGATCAGGCATGTAGATTGGACAGCTTGGGTCCATTCGCGCTAGGACCGACGTGTGTAACTGTCACCCTCCCATATTCCAGGAAGGGCAATTGCAAGAGAGATAGCCTCGACTGTGTGGGGGGGCCCAGCAGGGAAGGAGACGACCGCAGAAGGACAGCCGTGAGACTGAGCGAATCATCATGCAAGAAAACAAATGCGGGAGGAGGGAGAGGAGAAAGAGCAGACCTACAGAAGGAGCTCCCAGGAGTCTTCAGGAGCCTCCTGTCAAGTCACCAAAGGAAATGTAAAGACAAACTTAATCAAAAATAAGGATCTTGGCTAAATCCAAACAATACCAACTGGCACCGGATTAAAACTTTAAAGGAAAATGGCAGACTGTGCAAGAAATAAGCCGTTAATTAAGTAAGGCTGGTTGGACCAGGTTTCGATTAAATTTATTGTTGGAGTTTGTATAGCTGAAATTGGAAGGTTAGCGTCCTTATGGTACTGCCAGCTGGTAATCCAGAGTCTACCTGGCAGGTGGCGCCTCTGATTTTCCTGCTTTGCATATGCTCATATGCTCGGGGGTAAGACCGAAGGAGGGGGGAGGGGAGCGATTTGCCACTCATGCGTGCGTATAGATCCGCATCACCGACCGCAAGGCATCTTCGCTACGTGTCAAAAATTCCAGCAGCGTCGACTGGCCGATTTTCCCATTTCCCATTCCAGGCGCCTTTGCAGACGAGACAAGATTGTCTCCACTGTGCTGGAATGGGACCAAACAGTGTTTTCTGAAAACACTGCATGGACACAGATTTGAGATATAAAGAGACAAAGGAAACTGTTGGGGGAAGATGTCACAGTGTGGCAGTATGTATAAGATAGTCCAGATGCGCATGCAGAGATGTAACTCGCACTTCTTAGCTTAGAGTGTCTATAGTTACCGTGCTGTCATTTTCTGCATTTGCGTCTGGATGTTTGTGCTTTAGAGTTCCTGGGTGATGCAGTGGATTCCCGGCTCTTCATCTTGCATCGTCGACACCTCTGCTGGACCATTTACACCTGCGATGCTACGTGGTCGAGCATCTGCTCTGTCAGGCTGTGTTTTGTCAAACCGAACAAAGGCAGTAACCCCAAAATGTCTAGGAGCTTGGCTACTTCCCTGCAACTTATAATGGATCAAAACTAGGACTCCTCACCTGCATCCTGCTCCTTCGTGCAGGTTCCTGACGAGCTCCACAGCTATACCCTTGAGCGAAATACATAAACTGTTTCTGTAAAATATTCCGCCCTAGGAATGGGCAGGAACTGTCACCTCCTTGGATAAACTCATCATCACAGAAACCAGGCATAAGAGCTCGGGTGCCGCTTGCATCTCAGAATAGGAAGTGCGCTGTAAAGCCTGATAGCCGCAGATGCAGGAACCCACGTCAGCATGCTGGCAGCATTTCCTCCCCTCGTGGCGAGCATCAGCTCATCATCACAGGGCCCGTGTCCCTCTTTATTGCTGAGCCGTCTCATTTCCCCTTGGCCTGACTCACTCGGAACAGCCCGACTTGCTTCCTGGGCCATCGCTTTGAGAAACGCCTCTAGCCCGGCGGTTCCACACCTGGCTGGCTGGGTCGGTGCTTCGTCGTCTCCCCGTCCCTCCTGGCCCCTATTCATCCCGCTAGTTATTTAAGAACCTCACGTAGAACATGCCAACCTGTGAACCTGGGACCATCTGACGCTGGCTCGCAGAGGTGCGTGGAGCAGCCAAAATGCATCGCTGGACATCCGCCATGCGCGCGACTTCAGACTGGGATCCTCTCTGTGCCTGAGAGCACCCCCGCATGAGGCATGGGTCAATGCGCCGCAGCCTCCGCAGAGCATCTGGAGTCATGGCTGATTCCATCAAAGAAAAGGGCAACCAGACACTTTCCCAGAGTTCAGGGGTGACACTATGCGGAGGCAGAGTTTCCGTGGGTGACAGATTGATGCATTCGGTCTCAGAGGACACACAATATCACTGCAGCCATGGTAACAGCAGGCTAACTGAAACCTGAGGTAGATTCAGAATCTCGCGACCTGAGATCCGTGATGCAACATGAAATCCATTAAGCCGCGATGCTACAGTCCTGATCTAATTAGCCCCTAAAGGAACATACCATAGACATGGTGCCTAGAGTGCATAGAATCATAGGTGCCGAGAGATAGTGAGGGATCCCAAGAAAGTTCCTGACGTTCTTGGGAATGATTCCTTAGCACTGGAGCGGCGCAGATGCCTTCACCTTCTTTACAACCACAGGCCTTTTTACAGGATCATAGCTACAATAAAACCCACACTGAGCAGAATCAAATGACACAGGTGAGAGAGGGGCAATCAAATGGAGAGAGAGGCAGTTGGGGAATGAGGGAGAGGTGGAACAAATCAGTGTGAGTCATGCTGGTCACCTGACTCACACTCATCTCTGTTTTCATTTACTAACGACAAATTCCCATCATGCTTCAGTTTTGTGAAGCTGATTGAACCACATCAGCTGGTCAAAAGGCACTTCAGAGACAGAACCACAGACAGGATGAGATGGTCTCCTGCTGTGCTGTGATGCAGACACCCCTGCACATGTCACTCGGACACTCTTGCAAGCTCTTTGTCATCTAACAGGGTCATGGACACCCTTGCAGTTTGTTGTGACAGAAACTCAATCGCAACGCCGTTTGTGGTGCTGGGATGTGTCTCATAGCTGGAGCCAGGAAATCCACAGGGATCCGCACTATCGCTGGGACTCACCATCGATCCCCACGCCGCTCTTTTTACGAGTTCTTAATCCAATTCACGTGGGAATATATGAATAAATTGCATGTACACAAGGAGAGTTTTACTGTGGAGGGATCGATGATTGCAGGGTGTACACAATGTAAAAAGCTTTCATTTTCTTTGTGCGTGTGATCATGGCAGAGAAGGTCTCCACTGAGGGCATTTAATATCTGATAACTGCACTTTTTTATCCCAAACAAAATGAAAGTAAAGCAGAATTAACTGCCCTTTGTGGTTGCTAGCATTAACTATATTGCATGGGTTCAAGCAGCATAATGGCTTTCTTTCATTGTCTGTAAAGTTTCTTACTTTTTAAAATTAAAAATGTCCTGTCTAGTTGACTGAAGTTTGAGTGAGGGTCCAGACATGAGAAAGTCGTACCAGGTATGGTGACCGCTGGAAGTTTGAGCCCAACTCTACCTCAGCTTTGGTCAAGGTGCCTTCGGCACATTTCCCACTGATGCCCTATGACGGGAATCAAAATTCATCTGGACTTTCGCCTCCAAAACCAGAGATATTTCATTTCGCATGAGAACCCGAGGGCAGAAAACTTATACTTTTCCAGTGTACGTTCTACCCTGGAGCAGATGATTGCAGCGACACCTGGGATATTGAAGAGCATGACAGTCAAGCATTATTTAAAAGTCCTCCTAGTTTATTTCAGTTTAATGTCACTTTTTTAAGGTGATCAGTGCCCTTGAAGGCTGCCTCGGGGACATCGAGCAGGGGTACCTGTGGCTGATTTACCTCCCGTCTCCCTTCAGAGGTCTCCAGATATAATCTTTCAAGATTCCTGTCTGGCCTGAGCTCCGCCACCCATACAAAAATGGTGAAAGTCTTAATATCTCCAAGAAAACAACAAAGTACCTCATCGCCACAACTCCGCAGGGACGGACAAAAGGTCCAGGAGCTGTAAAATCAGAGGAAAAAAAACAGCTCATGATACATCACAAGCACCCTCAGCCAAGAAGCCCCCACTGCACGGTCCGAGTCTAGGGGCCCCACTGCATGCTGTTAGCAGGAGGCCTCATGCCCTAAGTGAAGAAGCCCCCACTGCACGGTCCGAGTCTAGGGGCCCCACTGCATGCTGTTAGCAGGAGGGCTCATGCCCTAAGTGAAGAAGCCCCCACTGCACGGTCCGAGTCTAGGGGCCCCACTGCATGCTGTTAGCAGGAGGGCTCATGCCCTAAGTGAAGAAGCCCCCACTGCGTGCCCCCAGCCGAGGGGCCCCAGCACACGCTCTTCGCTGAGGGGCCCCTGCCCTACACCCCCAGCCTAGGGGCCCCAGCACACAGTCTTAGCTGAGGGGGCCCCGCCCCACGCCAAGGGGCCCCAGCACACGCTCTTCGCTGAGGGGCCCCTGCCCCACACCCCCAGCCGAGGGGCCCCAGCACACAGTCTTAGCTGAGGGGGCCCCTGCCCCACACCCTGCATCATGCCGTTTGCTCCTCATCATCTCTGTGACACAATAACAGCCATGTAACCACACAGGCTGCTCAACATGCTCTGCGCTGCTCTGCAACTTCAAAGACGCTGAAAGCAGGGCTTTCTTGGCGTCTGGCCAGAATTGTAATATCTATGGAAAGTAATACTAACCACAGAGAGTCTTATGTGGTCCAGCAGTACAGATAAAGCCACGGAGTCACGCTAAAATCGCGTTTGAAGTGCTCCATGAGTTATGGACTTATTTATTGGTGAGCGTGCACAGGTTAGCGTCTCCTTAGTGAGGCACCACAAACAGCTACTTCAAAAGATCTCACCACCTTTTATATTTAAATGAGGCGATAAATATACATGCCCTCCTCTTTTTTCACAAATTAATGTCAGCTCTGACAACCCATAATTTTCCTTTTGTGACAGAGGAAGAAAAAAAACATTACGTAAAGTCATTACTACTTCCTGCAAAGATTTATACAATCCATTCCTCAGGGAAGGTCCTCAGCAAGCTATTATTTGTATATTTTAATGAAATATCAACATTTCATTAACAGAATGTCATTCAAAAACAGCTGTATAATGCGACTAAACAAATAATAATACAATTGTTATTATTTATTAATATAATTAATAAAATTGCAATTATTATGGTTATATGGCTACTGAAAGCAGGCAAGCAAAAGCAAAGTTCACTGGTACCAGCTACTACCACCTCTTGCACCAAAATCCCTAAACACAGTGATTAAGCTGCACTCATTTGCCACCAGTAGGGACAAGGGACAAGGGAATTGCAGCCTTGCTGCAGCATGCTTTACTATACAGGACAGGGCACGCCCACTCTCTGCCGATTGACCATTGACAGGCATTGACAGGCATTTGGCAGTCACTGACCTGCATTGTCTGCAAGCAGATTGGAAGGTTGCAAAAATTTGTACTGTTCAGTCGTGGAAAAAATTAGAGACCACAAGACAATTTTTCGTTTCACTCATTTGTCAATTTATGGGTGTGCATTTGTGAATAATATACACTTTACTGCCAAAAAATATCGGCACACCCCTCCAAATCATTGAATGCAGGTGTTTCAATCACTTCCATAGCCAAAGGTATATAAAATTAAGTACCTAGGCATGCAGACATTTGCGAAAGAAAGGGTCGCTCTCAGGAGCTCAGTGAATTCAAGCGTGGTACCCTGATAGGATGCCACCTGTGCAATAATTTGTGAAATTTCTTCGCTACTAAATATTCGTCGGTCAACAGTTAGTGGTACTGCATTATAACAAAAATGGAAGCAACTGGGAACAATAGCAGCTCAGCCATGAAATGGTAGGCAACGTAAAATCACAGAGCGGGGACGACGCATGCTGAGGCTCACAGTGCGCAGGAGTCGCCAAGTGTCTGCAGAGGCAATAGCTACAGGCCAAACTTTGTGTGAAAAACAGTGTATAGAGAACTTCACAGAATGGGTTTCCATAGCCGAGCAGCTGCATCCAAGCCTTACATCACCAAATGCAAAGCGTCAGATGCAGTGGTGTAAAGCACACTGCCACTGGACTCCAGAGCAGTGGAGACGTGTTCTCTGGAGTGATGAATCACGCTTCTTTGTCTGGAAATCTGATGGAATCTGGACTTGCCAGTTTTTCAGAAGAACGGTACTTGCCTGACTGCATCGAACCAAGTGTTTGGTGGAGGGGGGATTATGGCGTGGGGGTGTTTTTCAGGGATTTAGCTTGGCCCCTTAGATCCAGTGAAAAGAATTCTTAATGCTGCAGCAGTCAAAACTATTTTGGACAATTTTTTTTGACAAACTATGTGGGAACAGTTTGGGGACGGCCCCTTCCTGTTCCAACATGACTATGCACCAGTGCACAAAGCAAGATCCTTAAGGATGTCGATGAGAGAGTCTGGTGTAGAGAAACTTTACTGGCTTGCACAGAGCCCTGACCTCAACCCAATAGCACACCTTTACGGGCCAAAAATTCCCAAAAACACACTTTAAACTTTGTGGACAGCCTTCCCTGAAGAGCTGCAGATGTTATAGCTGCTAAGGGTGGCCCAACTCCATATTAAAGCCTAAGGATCAAGAATGGGATGTCATTAAAGTTCATGTGTGTGTAAAGACAGGTGTCCCAATACATTTGGCAATGTAGTGTATGTGTGTATATTATGTATATTATATAGATCTTTCTTCTGTGTTTCTCACTGATGAAGGGCTTCTTCCTTGCTTTATGGGTCTTCAGTCCTGCTTCTAGGAGCCTGATACAAACTGTCCTACTGTAGCAGTGCGCTTCACACCTGCACTTAATGCTTCCCATTCCTTTTGAAGGTCATTTGATTTCATCCTCCGATTAATGAGAAACTGTTGCATAAGTTAACAGTCGTCTCCGGCCTTAGAAAATCACTTCTGCTCTTTACCTGGCTGGTTCCTGGTCATTCCCAGTGTCTCCTGCTTCTCTGTATTCTTGTGTACTGCTGGCTTAGAAATTTTGAACCTGGAAGCAAATTGCTGCTCAGTGGATCCTTCTGCCAGCAGAACCAGGATTAAATAATCATTGATCCTTTATTGTCCCTGTTCTTTTTTACACCTCCCTCAACTTGCTCCTTGTAGAGCAAGCTGTCTGTGAAGGGCAGCCACCTGTTAAAATGCAAATTTGTTTAAAAATGCAGAGTGGTCCCTTCATTTTTTCCAGAGCTGTGTATGTATGTATCTACACACACACACAAACACACACACGCATCTATCTATCTATCTATCTATCTATCTATCTAGCTAGCTAGCTAGCTAGCTAGCTAACCATTGCAGATTGGAGTGCGGTTTGGCACCAGGAAGCTGGGCTGTTTGTTTCAGGTGGGTGGAGAACAGTGTTTACAGAGAGCACTCTAGTCCTGGGCATGGATACGAAACAGCGGTGACATTTCATCGGGACAGAATGTTATTCACTGCCTGCAACAATTGACTCTAATAACCTTAAAACTACTGGAAAGGTAACAGAAACACAGACTGTAAAATGAGACCAAGGTGCCGTGTAGCACTGCTTAGGAATATCCATAAAAAACAAGCAGAATGATCTTCAGAAGGTCCTCTGTGCCATCTGTGGATCACAGCAGCATCTGACCACTGCTCTCAGCACAAAACGAGACCAAGCTCAGAAGCCATTTGGACTAATAAAGCCACAAAAGTCATACTTCAAAAGGGCACGAATTAAAATGAGCCCGACTTGTCTTTAATCTGTCTCATTTTAATGCCCAATCCTTGGTTACGAGTAAATCATTTTTGAACAAAATGTCCGAAATGGCATGTACTTTAAAATGTCTGATTTACCCCATTCGCCAAAAAAAAAGTGGGTGCGCTACCACACAGATGGCAGAAAACAGAAAAGGTCCACAAGCAACCGTCTCCTAGTATGTTTACAACCGCAGCTAAATCCAGCTACGGTTATATCTCGACTACGTCGTTTAATCGGACTACCATCCTTGTCCCGGTGTACATGCATGGGAGGGGAATCGAATTATTGAATGAAGTATGTTTGACTTCGCTAAAATAGGTGGTGAATGGCTCCTTTCAGCTTGTTAGCGTTTGGCTTTTTCCGGGTATCCTATTACGTCACAGATCAAATTAAGAAATAAGAAAAACAATAATAATGGATGTGTGGACAAATGAATTGACACGGGCTTTAATTGTGATCTGGTCGGAAGAACAGATACAAAATCAAGATAGCATAACAAGAAACAAGTATTTTGTGAAATATACTATGACAGCACAGTATTGGAATTTTTTCAAGTATTGCAATGTTATTTTGTTGTAATAAATATTGGGGTATTTATGAAACAGAAAAAATGAGTTCAACATATATTTCTCACAAACCCGTCTAGGAGTGATTTAAATAGTAAGGATGAAAATGATTATGTCTCGGAGAACGCATACGGTGCTCATGCAAAAGCAACGGAGATTAACTAAGCTGATTTTAAAACATATGATATATAAGCTTGGAAATGGAGAATCATTAAAACTGCAAAACTTTCTATGTTTGTTTTTTTTCCTATAACAGAGAAAATGTGTTTTAACAGGACTTAAACTGCCTGCTCTATAATATCTGTACCGAATTTAAGGTAAAAAAAAAAAAAGCCTGATCTTAATCTATCTGACTACCGATGTAAGAATTGGATGTGCATAACATGCGATGTAGGTATTAACATAGCACGTCGTCCTGTCCTATAATATACTACAGCCGTTTTTGGAATTCAGTACAAAATACTCCTCCTCGCGTTGTGATGTCATTGGGCGCTAATACCAGTCCTTATGGCAGTGGAAAACCAACACCTTGAAGTACCGTACTGTTGGTACCTTCTTGAAGTCCAAAAAGTATAGCACCTGGTGCGGTGGAGAAGCCCCATTTAGTCGTGCAGTGAATGGGACAGCTTTACAGTGCTGTACTTTTGTACATATCATACAAAAAGTACGTCCTCGGCTATGCAGAAACACACACTGTAAAATGAGACCAACGTGCTTCTGTTACTTCCAGGTCAAACCCCAGGGGAACTGTGGATCATGTGCATAGCGCCTGGGCCACTTTGGGTCCAACTGAGTGTTTACATGCAGGAGTAAATCGACTGCCAACCGCTTTATTTGGGTGTCTTAGTCCGATTTAGAGAAATTCAATTTAGTACGATTTCAATCAGACTAACAGATGTACTTTAAAAGTACGGTTTTAGTTGGACTAACACAATAATTCGATTATCTTAGTATGCATATAAACGTACTGTCAGTGACCAATCTAAAAAGTTATGGAGAAAATCGAAGATGAGGCAACAAGCTTGATTTTAACAGCTTATGTAGAAAAGTGTCCCTATGATGTAAGAACTCAATATTATATAAGGACTTTTACTTGTGCCTCTATTTTTGCACACAGTATTCTGGGAAGTGTTCCCCTGCATGTCTTAATTTCCTTAATTTCTGTCCTGTACTTCGTGTTTGACACTGGACCACAAATAGTTCTGGTATGTTCACACATACTGGCAATAAACTGAGTTCTGATTCTAAAAGTTCAAATTCACTTTATCACCGAGAGCACGCCAAAATGACTTATCGAAAGCAACTGCATTTTCCCCGTGAACCTGTCAGATCCGATTTAAGATGTTCCTGTTTCTCATTTACAAGACTAGTCAAAAGGCTTCGTTGATTGAATGTATTGTCGGGAATATTTCTTAATCTTGCCATTTTCTTGGTTCCTCCTGTTTCATTTACTTCCTGTGTGTTGGCAGCGTTGCATTGCATGCGATTGTACTGAGAATGGTCCTGGTGCAGGATGCCTTAATTAGATGCCAGGGTTACTGAGAAGTGTTCAAGTCACTTTTGTAAAACCAAGGACTCCTGTTTCAATGCTAATCCTTCATTATGGTTTAATTCTATATTTTTTAATGTCACCTTGAATTTTCCAGGCAGGTCAGTCTGTTTTCAATAATTTTCAATTTCTTTATCAAACTCAGCTCAGCCTTGAATTTCACCCTTTCGATGTTACCCCTCGGAGGTGCATATGGACCTTCCAGTATTCATAACTCCGTACAGCCCACCTCCAGTCATTTCAGAAACAGTTCTATAATTTGCATGTATGTAACTGCCACTGCGCCCGACTCGAAAGTGTGCTTTATTTGGCTGCGTGTTTCTACATTCACCCACATGCTTGCCGTGATCTTTGAATGCCGGGCAGCATTATATACTGCAAAAGCATATTCAATAGTCGCCTGCCAGGTTTCTTGCTCTTCACCTTAGAGGAGCTGGTCTGGGATCTTTAACTTCCGCGCCTGAGCCATGAAGTAAGCGCTTCTCAGCCGATACCAGCAGACACACGCATAATCGTTTCATTGGCCATTCATACACTCTCCTTTAGCCATTCACAGGACGGCGCTCAGTCACCATGATCTCTCCAATACGCTCCGACACCTTCTCACTGTGCCGCTGACAAAGTCCTGTTTCTCTGCCTTGTTTATGGGTCTTTGGAGGTGTATGAAGAGCCACTCTGCGTGTCTGCTAAGGGCAATAAACTCAAAATAACGAAGGACACGCAGAGAGAGGGAGGGCGTTCGGGAAGGGGGAAAGTCTGGACGGCTTGAAAATGTCAGATGATAAAGAAAAAAGGCAGAAGGGACAAACAGCTCTAGCTCTGTGTTTATATTTAGCCAGTGAAGCAGATGTTTCACTTTCTAAGTGCATATTAATGCACACAGACACAACCTCTTCTCTGAGGTTTCATGCATTTTCACGAAGAGCCAGCAGGTGGTAGAGGAGGCAGCCCCATAGTTACTGACCCAAGACGCCCCTGACACCTGCAGATCATCCTTACAGACACTAACCTCCGGTGAAACATATAAATCAGGCTGGGAGGAAAATCATCCAACACCACTAACTCGTATAACTTCCCATGTTTCTGAGAACCTTTGTGTTTGTCCTGTTTCCCAAGGCCCATGTTTTGCAGGAAGCACTGTGCACTTTATGGGAGAGAGATGCAATACTTCTGCCTCAGAAAGGCACAGTGCAGTTTAGGGGACAGAGCGATAATAATCCAACCTCAGAAAAGAACAATGCACTTTACAGGACAGAGCCATAATACTTTAGCTTCAAAAATGCACAGTGCACTTTGCTGGGCTGAGTGATAATATGTCAGCCTCAGGAATTAACAATGCACTTTACGGGACAGAGCGATAATAATCCAACCTCAGAAATGCACAATGCACCTTTACGGGACAGAGCAATAATACTTCAGTCTCAGAAATGCACAGTGCACTTTACTGGGTAGAGTGATAATACGTCAGCCTCAGGAATTAACAATGCATTTTACAGGACAGAGCCATAATACTTTAGCTTCAAAAA
>JAODKE010000068.1:629402-644954 GCA_026779605.1 Mormyrus hasselquistii
GGTGGGGTGCTCTTCGTCGCGGGTGTCGGGTCGGGGTGGTGGGGGGGGGGGGGCGTGGGGGGAGGGGGGGGTGTCGCGTGGAGCGAGGGCAGCAGTCTAAACAGGAATGGCCAGACCTCCCTCTCACCAGCCACCTCCTCCTGCTCCTCCGGGGAATACTAAGGCGTTCACAGGCCAGCTCAGAGATATAATCTCTCCAGCATGTTCTGGGTCAGCCCTGGGGACTCCTCCCGATTGGACACATCTGCAACACCTGCCTAGGGAGCCGTCCAGGAGGCATCCTAGATAGATGAACCACCTCACCTGGCTCCTTTCGATGCAGAGGAGCAGCGACTGTACTAATGTCCGAGCTCTTCACCTTATCTCTAAGGTTGAGCACAGACACCCTACAGAGGAAACTCATTTCTGCTGCTTTTATCCGCGACCTCATTCTTTCGGTCAAACCTCATGACCATAGATGAGAATTAGAACAAAACTGACCAGTAAATCGATAGCTTCACCTTCCAGTTCAGCTTTCTTTACCACAACAGACCAGTACAGTGTCCACATAATAATCTTCCATTTTTCCCTCACTTGTGAACAAGTCCCTGAGATACATAAACTCCTCCTCAATCCTCACTAGGATGGGCCACTCCACCGTTTTCCAGTCAAGAATCATGACCTTATACTTAGAAGTGCTGATCCTCATCCCAGCCGCCCCAGTTCGTGCTGAAGGTCACAGCCCAATCAAACCAGCAGGAGCACATCATCTGCAAAAAGCAAGGATGCAAACCTGACACCTCCGAACTGGACCCCCTCCACCGCTTGGCTATGCCTAGATATGAGTCCGACTTACTGCTCGTAATGCTAACCAAACTCACGCTCTGTTTAAATTCGACAAGTCAACGATATCGACCGATCGCATCTTGTGTAGTCAGCTAACGGCGTGCCAGATTTTGTTGCAGACACGCTCTCAACAGACAGGATCAAATATGTCTGATTTTATGTTGTTGATCATTAAACATTATTTACTTTATCTGCAGAAAAACGTTAGTGAATTTGCAGTTAGCAGAAATACATTTAGTGGAATCTAATTGGTCTGCTAACATTTTTCGAAATGCTAATCCACTAGTGAAAAACTTCACTAATTAACGATGAGTGGATTAGTGGATCCTGCCCATCACTGGCAGTATGAATACCAAAATCACAGGGTCAAGGGCCAGATGCAGGTCAGAAAGATGCAGAGTAGTATGTACAACAAACTCACAACCCATATAGAAAAGCAGCATTTTGAAAATTATCAGTCAGAAAAGATTGATAAAGGTTTGATAAAGAGGAAACTCAATACATCACAAAGGTCCTGTTTCAGTGAGATCTCCATTAGGTATATTAAGATCCAGGCTGCAGGTGTCTGAGGTATTCAGGCAAAGCGGGGCATGGGCTGATTGGGCCAGTTTGACTGGCCAAGGTCCGTTTGGGAGAGTTCTGTTTGAACACAGTCTTTTTGGATGTAGTCAAATCACACCTAGTCTGCTTGGATGTACATCATTATTTTGAGCTTGGACTGTTTGGGTGTGGTCCGTTTGGGTGGCGTCTGTTTGGGTGTGGTCTATTTGGGTGTGGTCTGTTTGGGTGGCGTCTGTTTGGGTGTGGTCTGTTTGGGTGTGGTCTTTTTGGGTGTGGTCTGTTTGGGTGGCGTCTGTTTGGGTGGGGGTCTGTTTGGGCAGAGGAGCTCAGACTGCAATGCTCTACTGAAGGGTCACCAGATCCAAATACCAGACTCAGTGGGAGAAAAAGTGTGGGGGGGGGGGGGGGCTGCAGGAACACCGGCAGGGGGTAATGAGTCTCAGCATGGCACCGTCACCAGGGCCCACTGGCTGATCGATTCGCCCTGTTGATGTAAACAAAGAGGAAGGCCACCCATTTCTGAAGTACCCAGCGCCAGCTTCAAACAGGAGGCTCTGCTTGGACGTGCAAACGCCTAAAATGTATCTGGACCCACAGAGACAGACAGATACGAATGTGGGGAAGCACAAAAATGCCAGCAGCACTACAGTATGTTGAAATAATCATGATAGAGGACGTTGGGGGGGTGTTAAAACACTTTCAACATCACTGCTGAAACCACAAATGAGAGATGAAGCTGCATGAGGTTAGGCTGCTGACCAGCAGATTCGATAAGAAGATAAATGACGACAAGGCGTTTGCTGGAATTTCATAGATGGCAAAAATGACTTGTGGGAAAAAAGATGCAGGATATGCGAAAAGCGGAGAGATATCAATTAAGCCGATCCAATACTTTTCACTAGGTGAAAATCAACCTCAAGCCCTTTTCACATTTAAATATTTTTCATTTTTATGGACATCCTTGGATCCACATCATCGCCGCTGCAAACAGCCAATGAGCTCGACTGTGGGAATTGGCTTAAGATACATCAGTGAGGCAAAGGCGTCTGGCCAAGGATGACGGTCAATAGGCCCGGTTTATGAGCCTCAGACTTTGTCAACACGTACGCAGGTATTTTTAAAAACATAGCTTTTTCTATGCGTTTTGGCCTTTCGCCTACCCGCAAGTGGCAGAACTGGTCATAAGGCTTCTAATTGGGTTTTTGCTTAGACTTATATCGCCACCTGCTGGTTTGGCATGCTCATGACTGCGTGTTTTAGCATATTCATGTGGACGGAGATTTTTTTTGTAACAGAGGAGGAAAAGCACCTGTGTATGTGTGGACAAGGCCTCAGATACCATGCAAGGATCAGAGGAGATGGAGAGGAGGGCCGGAGCTTCCACTGATGCACAACTCTGTGGGCAAACCTGAAGTCTAGCAGATTAAATAATGGCGCTGAACGTGGGACCTGCCATCTGGTGTTTCTGCTGAACATTCACAGCAGCATCGCTCTCCAGCCAAGCTCTGTAATGTGCCTTGGATCTCTCAGTGCAGCAGATGTCAACCAGGAGCGATCAGAGACTACAATTAAAAGTCTTCCCAGGATGTGTGCATCCACATCCCAGTAGAGGATCCTCCAGCGTGTTGATGGAGGAGAAGGACAGCTCAGCTCCATGCGCCTAGATGTTCCCCCCAAGCAGATGTCTTGGCCCCAGCTGTTAATTTCGGCATATATTTCGAGGCTCGCCTCAGTACGCTCCTGCAGGGTGCCGTCATTCTCATTCTGAAGAGTCACCCGGGGCACAATCACAAAGAGTTTGCAATTAGCACCCAAAGTCTTCTGTAAATACAACCTGATTTAAGCCATTGCTGCTTCAGAATGCAGAACTCTTCCCGGATCACAGCCTTTACGGACAGGCTCTGCACCGAGCCCTTTGTTTGTCTTCATTGGTGATCGCAATACATGGTGACCCCACGGGGATGCAATGTTTCCATGCTCATCAATCACAGGAGGTTTCAGGTATTACTCCTCGTCTCCTGCAGGCCAGCAGCCTTGAGACTTTGCATACAAATGGAGAATTTTATCTTTTTGAGGTGCCGTCGCGTGGCACGTACACCCGCCACCAATGTGTGGCACAATTATAAATCAGGCCTAAGCTCTGTCCCGGTATACCTGTCCAGCCTCAGCGTCGATGATCCTCCTCGGCATTTCAGACCATTGGGAGAAATATTGAGGAACATTCCAGTTGTGGTGTGACGCAATCAGGTACGTCATCGATGCGAATAAGCAAAGGCTTTCACCGTTTATCCTTTGCACGAATGTGTACGAGTGCAAAGCCCGAGATTAACATGCGTGGCAGTTTGCTGTGTGTTTATGCTAAACCAGGAGCCAGACTGGGGTAATATCAGTTCTTAATGTGGGATGTGCTTCTCATGAAGGTGCCCTTTCACACAAACAAGAACTCCCAGGGCAATTAGGAGACGACTTAAACTCCCTCCTCTTATGGAGTCATGCTTTGCCAACTCATATTAAAGAGACCTTTTTTTTTGCAAAGATAAAACTGAGATACACTCAGCATAACTTGATTTTTCCTTGTTTTTCTGTTCTAAAAACAATATAAAAAACTAAAAAGAATGGACCCAATAAAGTGGGGATAATGTATTTATTTTCATATTAATTTACATAGGTGATGTTTAACAAGGGTTCAGGTCCCATGGCAGGAAGTGATGTCACTGTTGGGCCCCTGAGTGAGGCCCCTACCCCCAGCTGCTCTAGAAGCTGGCTGATCCTGCTTTCTGAAAAATGTACATTGCTCTCGGTATAAGTTTCAGATCAATACATAAAAGATGTAAATATTCCCTGTGCTGCTTTCTTAACCGCATCTTTGTTTCCATCCAAACCCGGAGCTGAACTTTTATAGAAGTGCTGCAGCACAGAGGGTCGTCCGTTTCCAGTCTTTTGGGGACGGCGGTGTACAAAGGCTGATTGTTTGCCACTGAAATTACCTGGTGGGCTGACAGGCAGCCGTAAACAGCATCAGCCTCCGTAGGCGAGCTTTCATCCGATTTAAGGTGCCCGATAGGCCCCTTCGACCCTTTCATGTGAGACCATTTGTCTCCTGTCATTATGCTCTCCATTCTGCTTTTTTCCTCGAATCCTAGAAATATACAAAACATTATACATTGTGTGGTAAGTGGCACTAAACCGGCCTAAACTAGAACTAAAAAAACAAGAATAACATACACTCCCTGCCGTCTGCACTCCAATGATCTGCACTCCCCGCCATCTGCACTCCAATCATCTGCACAACACATCGTCTGCACTCCCCGCCATCTGCACTCCCAGCCGTCTGCACTCCACATCGTCTGCACACCCTGCTGTCTGCACTCCAATCATTTGTACTCCGCACTGTCCACGCTTCCCGCCATCTACACTCCCCGCCGTCTGCACTCCACATCGTCTGCACACCCTGCTGTCTGCACTCCAATCATCTGTACTCCGCACTGTCCACGCTTCCTGCCATCTACACTCCCCGCCATCTACACTCCCCGCTGTCTGCACTCCACATCGTCTGCACTCCCCGCCATCTGCACTACAATCATCTGCACTCCGCACTGTCTGCACTTCCCTCCATCTGCACTCCATGTCGTCTGCACTCCCTGCCATCTGCCCTCCCAGCCGTCTGCACTCCCCGGCATCTGCACTCCCTGCTATCTGCACTCCACATCATCTGCACTCCCTGCTATCTGCACTCCACATCATCTGCACTCCCTGCCATCTGCCCTCCCAGCCGTCTGCACTCCCCGGCATCTGCACTCCCTGCCATCTGCACTCCCTGCTATCTGCACTCCACATCATCTGCACTCGGTGCTGTCTGCACTCCGCTCCACCTGCAATCCGCTTCCAGATTTCTGCAAGATTCAATTTCATGACCATTTTACGTTTTTCTACACAGAATAATTTGATATTTATTATGTTTTTTCACTCCAAAAGTTCATTTATTTGGTTTGTGGCCATTCAAACAAAAACAAAAATGTCCTAATTAACAGTGAAGTGACTTTATTTTTTTCCATTTGGGAGGCTGGCGGCTGTCTGTGGTTTCTTAGGCAACATGTTGTACAGTTAACAAAGCCCTTATTTTAATCTATAATTAAAAAAATAATTTCTTGACTTTGAAGTTGTGCATCGTGTGGTGTGTTCAGGCTGTTTTCCAACCTTTTTTAAAAGACACATCAGTTTATTTAATTTTTAAAATGTAATCAGAGGCACTCCTCCTGAGAAGAGCTGGGGAGTGAATCGGACGTGCGACGGCGTGTGTGGCGTGTGCGGCCATGACGACGACGCAGGAAGGGGCCCGGGGCTGCCAGGCACACTAATACCCGCCTTCACCTTGAATTACACACTGGTGCGTCTGCAGCCATGACACACGGCCACCGCTGTCTTTCAGATCAATGACAGTTCAGCGGCGTCGCTATGACGATGCTTTGTCTGCTCCTGGTCTCCTGTCTTTGCACCATCAGCATTTTTATTATTGATCTGCAACTGAGACCCTCCTTGCCGGTGAGGGATGAGACAAAGTCCTCAAATGACCCCCCAGGCCTGCCAAGCCCCCTTTTTGCCAGTCGAACAGACCGATGCCCCTCACCTGCTCTGCACCATCTCTCTCACTCCGGTGTGTCTCCCTGATTAACATTCACTTATGGTGTTTAGCACCATCCAACCACGCATTTCAGCAGGAATCCAGAAAGAGCAAAGCGACCCCGGCTGATATCAGCAGGGACCGGGATCAGAACATCGCTCGGCTTCAGCACGACCGGGATCGGAACATCTCTGGGCTTCAGCAGGGACTGGGATCGGAACATCGCTCGGCTTCAGCAGGGACCGGGATCGGAACATCGTTCGGCTTCAGCAGGACCAGGATCGGAACATCGCTCGGCTTCAGCGGGGACCGGGATCGGAACATCGTTCGGCTTCAGCACGACCGGGATCGGAACATCTCTGGGCTTCAGCAGGGACCGGGATCGGAACATCGCTCGGCTTCAGCAGGGACCGAGATCGGAACATTGTTCGGCTTCAGCAGGGACCGGGATCGGAACATCTCTCAGCTTCAGCAGGGACCGGGATTGGAACATCGCTCGGCTTCAGCAGGACCAGGATCGGAACATCACTCGGGTTCAGCAGGGACCGGGATTGGAACATCGTTCGGCTTCAGCAGGGACCGGGATCAGAACATCGCTCGGCTTCAGCAGGACCGGGATCGGAACATCGCTTGGCTTCCCAGGCTTGGAATTCTGCCAGATTTCCACACTCGGCTGGAAGTCGTAGTCACACCCAGACCACTTTACTTGAAAATGGGAATGTAATACTTCACATACTGGTAAATGCTACCAAGGATTCTGGGTCATCAGTTAGAGCCTAAAGTTTTCCGGCCAGCCGTGAACACACCACAAACGACACAGACCCAGGTATATAAATATCCTTGGTAATAGAGTTAACAGTATTTGGAAAATGTAAACCAGACTCTTTTACCTTCAAGGTACCTGAAAAAAAGGCTTTAATGTTAATGCACCAAAAAATGGAAACAAGCGGGAGACTCGTGTTCTTCGTGAAAGGAAACTTTGAGGGTTTGGATTAAGTCCTTTTCTGCATAGTAAGCACAGTCTAATTTAAAGCACCAAGAAGTCTTCAATTAGTAATACCGAAAGGGAATTATTAAATATCATTCCATTTTCTTATTTTCATTGATTGGACTTCCTGCAACTCAAAAAAAAACATTGAAGTTAAGAGAAAGCAATGTTCATTAAATACGGCTGCTTCAGACTGGGCTGGGAAGCACTAGTTGTTTTCATGCAGGTTTGTGACGTCTAGGTCATCCTGGGAACTAATATCCATCCAGTCATCTTTCTGAGCACCAAGCCTCATGTTTGACGACTCACACATCATAACATTTGGAAAAGAAACTGACTGAAGACCTAACAGTCATTTCATTAGACAAAAATCATCATTAGATATCATTTAAAATGGGCTTTTGACTTCATTGTGCGTGTTGTAATCAATAATCATGCAGCTTCATTAGCTCAAAGTCTAATGAGTGAATGCTCCATTTTCTCGCCATCTTTATGACAGTCAGCCATCTTCAGACAGAGTAGACATTTGATTTTTTTATGTCCCCTGCACTAACTCCGCTCATTTTTCATGTTCTTCATACCGCATTTTTGGCTTGATGATGTAATCAATCCGGGCTGGGGCTGTGATATTTCACGTTCGGTGTAAGTATCAGAACGTGTACCTTCAGTCCGCTCAGGCCGTCGGCCATATGCGTGTTTTGGATCTCGCTGCTACTCCGCGGACAGAACAGACCAAGCTCGTAGGGTCCAAGCACAGGAAAAGAATTGCTTCTAAGACATATATAGAAAGAAATTAAGCTGGGACAGGAGAATGAGAGAACACAGCACTGAGCTGTAAGACTGACAAATGGAGTTTGAACAGGTGAGGGAGATGGAATTGAAAAAGGCGAAATTGGAACATGACCAGAGAGAAGCACATGGGCAGCGGTGAAAAACCCAAAGGGCCCCCGCGATAGTGCTGCCCCCACCTGATATCCCCAAACAGCCGCAATTACTGTTTCATTTGGCTGGACAGGCGATTCAACGCACAGGTATTTACTTTTTCCACTGCCCATCTCTTCCTCATCAATGACCAGTTAAAAGTTTAAGCTGCCCTCAGGGCCTTTAACATGGACCTGAGGATGGTCAGTTTGGATAAATACTGCAGCCCTCGGAGCTTTAAGGGGCAGGATCATGAGATGCCCCTCCCGCTGGATTCAGACCTTCTTGTGAGTGCTTAGAGTACCAAAGGCTCGATAAAATGGCCAATATATTCAATTACTGTCTTAGTTCAGGTCCTGTCATCATTTCAGAGTCGGTATCAGTACGGTGGTGATTACTCTCACCGCCTGTCTGCGGTCGCCGGCTCTCCAGAGATGTGATTTATATTAGCAGACAGCTGTCTCCATGCTCATGTTTGGAGCATCACTGTCCTGAAAGGTGGGACTTGTACCATTCAGTGGGAAGTACTTTGACTTTGTCCCACAAGCAGCTTTTTAATATAATTTAGGAATCTGGTGATTAGGCCTCAGATTTACCTGGTTACTACTGTGAGCATTCAGCCCCCAGATATTCAAGCAGAGATTTAGTCTGGGACGGGACTCTCTGGGCTATTGGCTCGTTTGCAAACGTCTTTATATATTTAATTCACTATCGATGGATCCTTTCAAATCACAATGAAAGGGAATTCTATACAGTCCTCTAGTGATCTCAGCTAGACAAGTCCGGTATAATTAGTCTGTCTGAAACCTGGCGGTTCTCCAAAAGAGGCTTAAGACAGGCCAAGATGTGGAAAAGAAAAGGGAGATTGTCCTGAAACCCTACCCAGACAGAGATATTGACCGTCGGTATCAAGAACACTAAATGGTCTTTATGAACAGCCACTCATCTATCCTTCAAGTGTTCATGACACTGGAGAATGGGTTTTCATTAAAATAAGAATTCTTTTTTTACAAGATATAAAAAAGACACACACACAAACAGCTCAGTTATCCAGTAATGGTGGCGGATGCTTAAAATCGTCTCACAGACGGCTGGTATGAGCCACATGGAACAAATTATGGACCAAAGGCAGGCTTATTTCTGACCGGGAAGAGCCCATACTGGCAAAGTGTGGCTGCACTCGCTCTGACAGACTGGCATGTCTTTGCAGGTACACAGTCCAGCAGACCCCAGACTGAAAGTGAAAACCAGGTCAAAGTTTATGAAGTTGAGGGAGGGTCAGTCTAACGCTACGCTCGAAACCACTCAAATGGTGTCGCTAGGCCCAAAAGGCAGGCAAGGCAAGCATGGACTCGGTTCGGCTGCCGGTCAGACGGACAACTCAGGGGCATCTGAGAGCCCAGTGAAGCGTGTTATCAGCTGTGCAGGTGGCCGTGCTGCCCACAGCGATGGTGATAAAAAGCGATTCTGGGGGAGGGTCTCGTCGGGCATCACCAAGAGCCGCCGTCCAGCAAAGACCGGGCTGAAGCCGGGGCGAACCCAGCCATGAGTGAAATTGTTAGAGTCAGGTGACTTATTTGGGTCTCCGCTTTGTGAAGAGTGCCACATGTCCGAGAACGGCCCTGGCGCCCTCTTTTGGCAGCGTGTAGGTGTTACACGTTTCCAGTCCCAGCATTTCTCCATAGAGTTTGCCGGCACCGTTGTGTTTTTTACATGAATATTTCGCCTCAGAAAAATCACAAAATGAAAATTGCTCAACGTAATCAGCTTAATTAAATCAACATATACTAGGGATGTAATTATTTTTTAAGCCTGGAAGGCCCATACTAAATTAAAGAAATGTATATTTAATGGCCCTTGTAAGGGTGCTTCCATAATTTATCATCCGTTTTAGATATTGCCCCACGTTGGACTAGTTTTGTCCAAAGAGGCAAACAATTTGTGTTGGAATTAACATGAGCCATATTGCAAATGGCCCAAATGCATTTTAAATAATGCATTGATGTTAAAGGCAGGAAGGGTGAGTGTCCAATTGCGGTTTGCCATGCTGGAAAAGCGTGTAATTGTTTTCATGAAGGACTACAGTGGGTGACTGTTTCAGTAATTTCACTAAAACCAATTAAGTCAAAATTGCTAAAATAGCAGGTATGCTAACAGAGCGATGTGATGAAAGAAATATCAGTAACAGATTTTGTATAATGCTCATATAAAAATTGAAACACATAAATTCTGTCTTTTTAATGGGCATAATGTGCACCAACTATTCTTCTTAGAGAAAACTCCATGACAGATAAGGATGAAAAGACGAATCAAAATGGCAGCATTACCTCATAAAAATGTAAATCATGTTTCTCTGTTGTCCACTGAGTTAATTTATACCTGCATTTAATCTTCAAAAATGGATTTAGTCAAACTGCTATCTGCAACTAATTGTAAGTCAACAGTCATGCTAATTAAACATTAATTAGAGAGGTAATCCTTTGCTGGATATATGACAATGTGGTATTGCAAGGAATATGTGTGCTTTGTGCATCCAAGATTAGATTATGGAGTCCATTCATTAAACAGTGTGGGTATATTTTCTGAGGTCTTAATCCTTCATGTCCAAAGTCCAAAAAAATTGAATCTCGATTCATGGACTTGAAATGTTATATAATGCAGCAACTAGCCCTGCCTGACCTGTGGTAAGTGCTATCTGGTGAATATTGTAGCAGTGACCTTTCGCCTCTTTAAATGTCCTGCCTGGAGTTTAACCCATGATTCTTTGGGGTGACTACATTCAGGAGGCCTTGGGGTTTGACCTTGAGGATAATTGTCCAGCAGACACAATCCAGAGAATTGGGGCTGAAGACGAGCGCCTGAGTGTGAAAAAACCCCATTTCCACAGTCGGGTGTCATCTGAGAACGTCGAATAAGGGCCACACTTCTTATCTCAGAGACAAAGATAAATACTTGCTGTATTAAATTTGTACAGAGACTTCAAAAGGGAGACTCAGTGAATAAAAATATGTAGTTTTAATTAATGCTAATATTTAATTTTGAGTCACAGGCATAAAAAATATAACATTGCAGAAAAGAATTTCAAAGTCAATATTTAATTATTAGAGTTTGTAAATCCAGTCTAAAACTTTGAGGGCGATTTCCCCCGTTTGGCATTGCAGTCTGGTTCTGAAAGCTGAGCATGTTCTGTGAAAATGCTCAGCCATCTGCTTTGGCTAAAGTCTGCCTGCTCCTCTGGTCTGTTGAATCTGGACCCTAACCCTAAGCCCAACCCTAAACCCAACCCTAAGCCTAACTCTGAGCGTAGCATGACAGTGTGAGAACACGACTGATGATCCTTGTGGGTAAAACACTTATGATGACGGTAATGAAATCCAAAGTGCTATCCTCTTATCGTCTTTATCATGTGATTCAGAATGAAATCAAAACTATATGAGCAGCATCATGTGAAAGAATTTTTATGCTCCTTTGTGTTGTCATTTTATTCTGTCAGCACTTGAAAATTTCTTTTTTCGGCTTTGGGAATGCTAAAATGTACTCACAATACAACTGTAGCAAAATTCTGCCCATGCCGCTTTAACTGCTTTTGAGATTCAAAGACTGGTCTGTGAATGCATGAGTAATGATTCACCCTTGCGTTTACTCTGACAAATGAGTCTGGAAAATGCTGTGTATAATCAAAATGAATCCCTGGAGCAGATCTCTCCCACACGAATAGAACTTCACCTTGGGTCCATAATAACTTTTATCGTCATCAGTGGCAATATCTTTTAAGGCATCTCCCACAAATCCAAGCCCTTCTTACATATCTCTCTCGTGAAAAACACTTAAACTACACCAAGGTTTGCAGGCATTGGTTTCCTCTGAACTCCTTCCTGTGAATACTGAACACTTTCCTCTGAAGGCCTTCCTGTGAATGCTGAACACTTTCCTCTGAACCCCTTCCTATGAATGCTGAACATGTTCCTCTGAACGCCTTCCTGTGAATGCTTTTCTCTGATCACATTACTGTGAATGCTGAAAAACATACTCCGAATGCCTTCCTGTGAATACTGAATGATTTCCTCTGAATGCCTTCCTGTGAATGCTGAATGCTTTGCTCTGATTGCCTTCCTGTGACTGCTGAACACCTTCCTCTGAACACCTTCCTGTGAATGCCAAATGCTTTACTCTGATCATATTATTGTGAATGCTGAACACTTTCCTATAAATGCCTTCCTGTGAATACTGAACACTTTCCTCTGAAGACCTTCGTGTGAATGCCGAACACTTTCCTCTGAATCCCTTCCTGTGAATGCTGAACATGTTCCTCTGAATGCCTTCCTGTGAATGCTTTTTTCTGAACGCCTTCCTGTGAATGCTTTTCTCTGAGCTCCTTCCTGTGAATGCTTTTCTCTGATCACATTACTGTGAATGCTGAAAAACGTACTCTGAATGCCTTCCTGTGAATACTGAATGATTTCCTCTGAACGCCTTCCTGTGAATGCTGAATGCTTTGCTCTGATTGCCTTCCTGTGAATGCTGAACACTTTCCTCTGAATGCCTTCCTGTGAATACCAAATGCTTTCTTCTGAACACTTTCCTCTGAATGATTCCAGAATGATTCTCTGTGTCATACACCTTGTGCTCACCATCAATAAGTACGGCAGTCTGACTCTGTTTCCTCTTAACCTGCTCGGCTCACATCCCGACCTGTAGTGAAAACTTGCAGAAAAGCTGCATGCCAGTGAGGTTTCCCCAAACTCCGGCTTCCCTAGGTGCCCTTCACAGGTTTCCTAACTAACAGGAGAAAGGTTTGTTTATTCAAACAGGTCTGCATAAATATATCTATTTCTGCACTTAGCTATTAATATGCATCAGGCATTTGTAGTTTAATTTACATTTTTAATTAGATGCTCATTTTGCCAGAGTTCATTTAGACCGACATAACTAATTGGCAATTTTCTCCCAAAGGTATCTCCTGGTTATGCAGCTTGAATACAGTAGTTATTTATAGTAGAGTTGTTTGAAAATACTGTTTGACAAGTCAAACTCTTTCTACTCCAAGCAGCTGGTTATCTGACCACTATTTCTGTTTTGAAACACAGTGGTTTTTGAGGTGGAGAGAAAATGTCATTAATTATGACACATGTGTAGTGTGGTATTACTGATGCAACAAATCGAAAGCGATTGATTCAAACGTAGGGAATTAGGAAGTCTGATAGAAATGTGTGCTTGCATTATTTAAGATAAGGAGCTGGCAATTTCCTTTCATGCATCCTTCAACATTTTATCGGATGTTACAAAACAGTTGACACCCTGCATGGCAGATGCCGCAGGCAAAATCTGCACCTTGAGCTGCACAGTGTCAGACAGCCTAAGGGAGGAATGGACAGGGCTATGTTTGTTGTTTCTGGGGCTCCCACTTAAAAGCCCCACCCCCCCACTTCTGTGTTTAAAAAACTGAATAAATAGCTAGCTAGTAGAGTCAGAAGATCATAGCTGACTAACTGGTTAGCAGAACATTCTGCTTCAGAATCTCCCAAATGATATACGCACGTATTCAGTATTTACTGTAGTGACTGTTTGTGGCCAGCAGGGGGTCTGAGTGGAGGTAAACACCATGGGACTCCACTTCATACTTTAAGGACTCCACACCCAGGCTTCCCCACATGACCTGCTTCTGTGGATGAATCAGGTTTGAGGGAGAGGAGATGCATGATTTGAGAGGTGGTGAACACCGCCAGAGGCGCGGCTCACAGCTGGGTTTATCACTGATCACCAGGCCTTTGCCCTAAAAGCCCCATGACCCTCTGCAGAGCTTAAGATGCTCATGTGGGTAGATGCTGGGGCTTTGGAGCAGAGCTGCTCTGCTTGAGAGTCGTGGTCTCAAGCTGCGTTTTTTTGGTTGATGTCTTCCATTGTGTCTAAGGTGTTATTCCGAGTTTGGTTTCAGTGCTGTCCTACGTTTCAGCCTTTTAGCGGCCATCAAGCTACTTTGTGGGCTTTCCGCCTGCCCTCTTAGGTGCAATTAAGCTCCTCATCTCTATAGCACCCCAACCGCCCCCCCCCACCCCCCATGGCAGACCCCCACGCACCCTTTCACAAGAAGAGCTCACTCCATCACTTGTTGTGTTATTAATACTCTAAAAGTTGTAGAAGTCTCCCAACTTTGCGACAATGAGGCTCCGCCTTAAGTTTGTATAATACAGTCTTACTACCAAATCTCTCCTTTATTGTCTGGCTAAACATGGCGCCTTCTGCAAATAAAGATTTAATTTAAGTCACAGCTTTGAGAAATGACTTCCACGCGGGATGTTTAATCAGCTTAGACTCTTGTTGCACAATCAGACCCAGCACTCACAGACTGAAGCGCGACAGACACAAGGAATTATTTATTTTATGCCCCCAGGAGGAAAATATAATTATCACACGTAAATCTGTTTAGATCAATCACACTGTAAGATTTAGTATTGTGGCTGGTTGGTCGATAGGAAACTCAAGCAAGTGAAAGGAAACTTGTCCTCTTGTACAGGAATAAAAGTGATTTTAAAAGTATATCTACAGTACACCTGTACATCGAGAATCTCATTTCTGTTGCCGCCTATAAAATCAAATGATGGTATTTTTCACCATGCTACAGGGCAGTAAATCACGAAGTGTCACCAAGACCATGACCTTCTGTTGATTTCAGTGCACCAGAATAATCAACCTTGCTTTATGAAGCTAAATGTGTTTTAAAAAGTGCTTTATTCCTCCTATCCCCATCCGTAGATTCCTCCAATCACATGCTTTGTTAGTGTCATGACCAGTCACATGACCTGGGCCAGGTTCAGCGGCTGACCAGTCCCAGCACACCATTACACAGTGGAAGAGTTATTCATGTTGCCAATTCTAAGGGTTCCTGGTTCACAGTTGACGTGCCGTTTTGAATGGAAATATTTATTCCAACCTTAAAACAGCCCTAGAAGATTAGCGGCTTTATGTAGCGTCAAGACCGAACGTCTCCCGGGTGCTAAATAAAAGGAGCACACAATGCTGCCTTTAAAATAATCTAATTGAATTTAAAATATGGAGCTGCTGGCCCTGGGCCCCCAAGGGAAAGACAAGACGGATGTGACACGGCTAATTAAAGTGAGCGGTGTCGCTTCTCTCAGAGTTCAAAGTCAGTCGTGAGTCAAAGACTCACCGAACGTCCAGATTTGTGCGACGAGAAGAGGAATTAGTGTGAAGCCGAAATGAGAACGTTTATCTCGCCGCGATGCTGCCGCCTGGAAGAGGCAGGGATCCTTATTTCATCTCAAAGGGGCTCTCAGCCCCCCCCCTCCCCCCGTCAGATATTCGCAAAGGGGAAATGGGGTGTATGTGTTTTCCTTAAACGTCTGCTCCCCTATCTATCCAACGGCATTCAGGACTCGGCCTGAACAGGTTTCACGCGATGGAAAATGCAGGATGCCCCCGAATAGCCGGGTGGGCAGGAAAGAGGGCAGGTGAGTGTTACCAGAATGTCCCCATTAAATAAAGAACCGGGGGAGACAGATTACAGTGTGCTCGCACAGTATAAGCAGGTGACATTTAGTGTCAGGAGAACAATTTCATGCTTGTGCTTCTTTCTCAGGGCTAATAACTGTTTTTTTCCCCTCTCTGAATGTGGCAC
>JAODKE010000068.1:669712-696485 GCA_026779605.1 Mormyrus hasselquistii
CTTCATACTCAGCTGGTTGGTAGAAACAAAACCTTGGCCTGGATTTGTAGCTAATGGACCTGAAATGCCCAACACTGAGTATAAGCTTCCTGATCGAGATGATTTCACCCAACTTGATTGAATAAGCAAAAGTCTTCTGGCTGCCTGCCCTGCACTGGGCTTCTCCATTTCTTAATATCAGGAGTCGACAAATTGGGGCTCCCCTCAAACGTAGGGCCGGCGTCAAAAGCAGCTTGTGGGACACAGTGAGACGGAATGAGCTGTAGCAGGAAACCTTCAGTTCCCAGGGCAAATGAAACACATACTCGTCAGCTGGTGGAAGTGTGTGACGAGTATCCAAAATAAGCTGTAAGCGGCCTTTGTAGTGCTTACTGCAGTCTAGCGACTCGCTGCTGCGTGGTGTCATGCTACACCCATGGTGTTGTGCTGCAATTTTTGGTACTCTGCTAAAATCTAGGTATTACGCAGTTCAAAAGCCTCTCCCACGAAGAATCCAGCCGGCAACCTTATAAGTGATCTCACTTCAGGTGTCTGTCTCTTCCTGCTCCTCCACGTCACCCCATCCAGCATAACAGAGAACCTTCACCCTGCAGCACTGGATGTCCGGCGCCTCTTAAATAGTTATCCACTTCGCACAGTCATTCCATTCAATGCCACAAAATGGCCCTTCACCATGACACCATAACAGGCACAAAGGAGCCACTCAGAGACAATGTACTGTAGCTCCTCTCCCTGCACATAAGAGGCATCAAAAGTGCCTTTAAAACAATGGCAATGGATCAGTGGTGCAAGGTATGAGAGACAAGAGGTTCTACAACCAACGAAGCAAAGCCGTAGTGTCACGATAAGCCAGGACGACCCAGACGCAGCCTGGGGGGGGGGTTACTGGAGCACCAAAAGACAAACTCACAGAAACAAAAGGACGCGAGGGATCAAAATAAGAGGCTGCAAGGAACAATATGGAGAGTCTATGGCTAATCTCAGATAGGGGCCAAGGTTCAGGGCAATGAAGCAGAGGACACTAATTATGGCGGGGAACAGAGCAACACTACAGGAGCTAACATTGAGAGCAATGAAAATCACACAGGGGGATTCTAATATACAGGGGCAGCAAGGACCAGGCAAGGGCCAGGTGTGAACGCTTAGAACCCAAAGTGGAGGAAATGAGATGGCCAACAGAGACCTCTGCTGGTCAAATGGGAACATGACAAGATGGACAGGAACGGACCGTGACACTTGGTGATTGCAAGGACACTTCTAAGAAGGCCTTTTAGGCAGTTTAACCAGTCACTCCACCTGAGGCTTGAAGATGTCATAGAAGTATAGATTTTCTAAATAGGGCCTTTGTTTTAATGTCCTTCACCAGATAGGATGGAAATCTATTATCATTTAAAGTTGGGATCTTCATAAACTTTACTGCAGTTTGAAAAGTTGGATTGTAGAAAAGGCTTTGAGCCTGTTTCAGAGTTATTTTGCCATTTTATTTCTAACAACATAAAGGCAAAGGATTCTATCTCATTCCTAATTTGATGATCTAATTCTCATGAGAATGGCTTCCTCTTCCAGTGTCGTACGTCGCAGAAAATTGCTTTTGAAACACAGCTGAGCTTTAAAATGGACTGACACACCTAAGGCCTGCTGAGCGTGAACAATCTTTTCTGTGGGATTCCGAATGTCATACCACAAATGCATCTTTCTTCTATAACAAGGCAATAAATTCCCAACAGCCTGAGTAACTAATCTCTGTCTAGACCTTGCTCTGGTAGTGACAGGCAGACCACTTGTAAAGTCCCCATATCGAGGGCAGTCGTGTCCCCTCCCCTCTGAGCAGGCTTTGGGCTGGCCACGCCCACACTTCGCTGGCCACGCCCACACTCTGCTGGCCTAATGAGCATGTTCAGTCACCACAGTCCTACATGGACACTAGGAAAGCTCTGACATCTGAGTCTGTGACAGGAACAGCCCCAGATCCTCAGCTGTCCCTGCGTTCCCTCAAGGCCTGATGAGCACCAGACCCAATTAATACTGTGAGTGACACTGTCTTCCCTTCTTCAGGATGAGCATATTTAGCAGCTTGTACCTCCAGAAGCAGCCAGGACATCTGTCAGTGCATGACATATGACACAGGACCTACTTTAACACAACATTCAAATTTATTATTCAGCACACAATATTTACATGTATTTTTTTATGAAGAAAAACATGCTTTGCCAGATTCCTCTTCTCAATCAAAACATCTGTTTCCACTGTGAATGAGCATCTGAGGCCTCTTGATTCAGCTTCCTAAGCTCTGTGACTCCATGGCTCTGTGACTTTGTGGCTTTGTAGCTCCCTGGCTACGTGGCCCAGCTCCCATCTCCTGGCTGAGGAGCCCACAACAATTTTCCATCCTGAATGCAACCTGATGTCATTGGGAAACAATACATAACCTCCAAAATGGGATCTTGAGCCAGAGAAGTAATTTAATTTTCTTAGAGTCCCTGTTACATGATCTGCAGCACATTTGGATAATATGGGAGTAACTCGATTACATGTCACAAACGCAGAAAAAGAAAAAATATTCTGGAATCTGCTCAGGTATATAACAGGCACTTCTGATTGTAAATTAGCGCGCCAAAGGCAAAGATTTCAATCCAATTCCTGACCCTTCTGGAAATAAATTAAACCTCAGAGTGCAATATATTTTTGCTGGCAGTCCCTGATATAAAGATATGTAGCTCAGTGTTAAAGTTTAATATTGAATATTTGCCAAATGATTACCTGTCTTGGCGAAGTGGTCTTCATATTTCTCGATTGCCATTGCTAGTTGTCACTTATCAATAAATATAACGGTTCACACAGTGTTTTTGTGAACCCAGACATATTAGCAATGACCTGCTAATTTCAGTATTTTGATGAACTTTTGCTGTCGTACAGAGTATGAACCAGATAGTTTGCGTAGTTACAAACTAGCACAGATTGAAGCTAAGTCTCTCGCTGCCGTATCATTAAATGCTCATTTCCTTTGTTGTTTTCCTGTCCTTGCATTTTTTATGCATGATATGTTTCCTGTCGTCACACGCGTATCGGAGCGGCGTCTCTACTGAACCCCTAAACGGTGTAGTTGACGCCTTCATGGGGTCCACGAGGATAGCAGACGAAGCCAGGAAGCAGAAGCAGGGTGACAGACACACTGCACAGCCGTAAGCCATTAATCAGAATCAATCACTTGGGTACGTCCCGCGTCAGAAGACTGCTGTTCCTGCCAGAGCCTACAGGCACGTAAAAATAAATGCATAAATAAATAATGAGGTATTGCGGCTGCTTGTCACGCGGGTTCCTCAGTCTGCCAGGCCTCCTCCTCCTCATTCAGCACATCAGCTCCACTTTCTGCTCACCCACGTGTTTGAGGCCCGTACACATGTTCGCCACTGAGACGCCATTTATCTCTCCTCTGGTACACAGAGATATATATGAAAGTGAGCTGTTGTGAGATGGAGATGAATTTGAAGTGAAAGGTCACCCCATTCTTTTGATACTCACTTCTGGAGACCTCCTTTAACTCACAAGTCACAAGGGAAGACATTTTCACTTCCTTCCAACCAGAGTTGCTGCTGACTTTGGTCAGCTGGCTGGAGTGAGTTTTTCAATTTGAGACGCGGCTGCACACCCATGCAGACATTTACATGAATGTAAGTTTCATTGCCTACCTCCAGAAAGCCCAACAACAGTAGTGAGTCTCCAAGGGTATGGAGTCAGATTCCAACACCTAACCTTAACGCATCACAACAAACAGCTTGATGTGACCGATTTTTTAATATATTGTTATCACAATTGTCATTTCTGATTTTATTTGTGTTTAGGGCAACAGTAAAAGCAGTTGGCTGTGTCAACTGCCAACACCGTAACGGTACCATAGTACCATGCATAGTGTATTTTCTATTTTATTACTGAATAGTATTAGTGGAAATATGATAACGGTGGAAGGAAGGAAGGAAGAGGGAAGAGCGCGCCATTACCCAGAATGCCCCTGAGCTTGAATGCAGCCGCGGTTTTGGTGGAGTAATGGACGACTGTGTTGCGGTAATGTGTCTCATAAGTGTATGTCACGCACATAACGTGACTTTTTAGCTGTATCATCGGCGTGCGGGGTATCCCGTTAGTTAGTGACACGCAAATGCGTATTTAACGGGCTTAACTAGCAGATAGAATACGTGTTACTAAGCGGCTAACTTTGCGCTGTCGGAGGCGTCCACAGCTTTTCTGCTAATTAATCGGCGTTTTATTTTTCTTTAAAACAATGGTGTGCGTTAGTTAACAGGTACCGTGGTTAGTTAGTTACTGTCGTGTTTTAATATAGCCGGTGAAAAGCTGACACGTGCTAGTCGGGGTTGGTGTGTGTGTTGCGTGTTCGTATATATGTTTTCAGATCGCTGTAGGTGAAAGTTTAGTTAACGCTGCGGAACCGTCTTGTAGCCGCTCTCCTACTTCAGCAGTGAGTATGTAGGGGTTATGAGTGGTGACCGATTGGTACCGTTATAAGACGGCATTTATTGATCTGACCCTGCTCGGTGATCACACACGTGTTTGATCCTGATACATCGGTAAGAACTGCAGTCTTTTTCAGAGTAAATATTTATATATTCAGAGCAGTGTGCAAGGAGAGTACAATTTTGCAGTGTGAAGATCCATGTTAGTTTTTTGGGGTTAAAGGTTGTATCTTATTGGGTTTTTTTGGTGGAGGTGGCGGGTTTAAAGCGGCAGTAAGAGCTGTTTGCCTGGATTTGGGCCAAGGTGTGAGAGAAAGCTCGCTGCACGATTGATACCCCAGGTTACTGTGGTTCTGGCTCCAGGAGCAGAAACCCACGGTCTGATTTTCTGAGCAGAAGGCCATGGCTGCAGAAGGTTCCTTAGACTTTATGGAGAGATGACATCACTGCCTAGTGGGTTTCCTAGGGCCAGTTCGCAGAACTGTCCTGTTCTTTAATTGAGCTTGTTTGGGTAGATCCTTTAAGGAACCGTCAGGTTGCTGTTATTAAAAGCCACCGCCAAGAGCTCATGTTTAACTTGTCATCTGATGCAGTCTCTTGGCCCTTCTGGGTTTAAAGTGAAAGCAGGCATCTGTTTTCTTGTGGTTTTATGAAATGGAAATGAAATTTAAAAACGCAGATTGACTTACATTATTTCTGGCTTTCAGGACCGGCTGTTTGATTGATTTGGGGAGCCTGTTCTGCCTTCGAATGGCTTCGTTTATTATATTATAATGTAGTCTTTAGTCTAGCGGATTTATCCTCGGGGGACTGCCGGTCGTCGTGAGTGATACCTGCAGCTACTGCCCCAGCCCACTAATACTTTGTGTGCAGCGAACGTTAATCCATCAAACGCTCTGGTGGCCCCAGCTTTAGGGTGACTATGGGCGGAGCTCTCCCATGTAAGGGAGGGATCTCCCAGAGGAGGCCTGATGATCTTTGAAGTGTTTTCTAGGCAGATTTTTTTTGTAATTCATGAATATGAAGTGCATTCTGCTTCTCAGTGACATGACTAACAAAGCCTTCTCCTCCTCCGGCTCAGGAGCTGCTAAGGGGAGCTTGACATCTGCAGCGCGATGACGTCGAATCCCACGTCCGCTGCTGTCCTCAAAGGTTGTCCCCAGTGTTCTGAGAAACCCTCGTCATGTTAGCAGGGAAATGTCATTTGCTCCACTTCAGGAGAGCCTGGAGCGTGACGGTGGGCTCCAAAGCATGCGCTGACTCATCTACGTTATCTCTCTTCCAGATGTTGTCGCGTTTGTTGACGTCTGGTCCTCCAGCAAAACAGAGAATTACTCTAAACCTTTCATTAAGCAGTTACTGGAGATGGGGGCAGAGGTAAGAGCAGCCTGGTTGTGCTGCAGTTATTTGGAGTTCTGTCGTAGTGGGGGTAGGATCCTGGACAGGGGTACAGATTAAACCTGGAGCTTGCCTCTAGAGTTCCCTGACTGCAATATGGGAAATGTAGTGTGTGGAGGAAGTATGACGGTCCCAGGGCAGGGGGGTCCCGGAGCTCACTGCCTGTGTCTAGCAGTGCCACACTGCAGATGCTCGCGTGATGGACACGTCTCATGTGAAGTCAGGGTATTTCAGCATGATTTCTTCAGTGATCCCATGCCGTAGCTGGAGCTGTGACAGAACTTTTAAAAATCAAAGACGCAAAGGTGCTTATCAGACTCTTCTCTCTGCAACAACCCCAGGTGTCCAAGACACTTAACAAGCAGGTAACCCATGTGGTCTTCAAACATGGCCGTCAGTCCACGTGGGATAAAGCCAAGCAATTGGGTGTCAAGCTGGTTTCAGTGCTCTGGGTGGATAGGTAAGCCTCTGTCTGTCTGAGTAATTATTATAATGGTAATCAGTGTTTATACATCTGCTATGAATGGTATGGTCATTAAAACTGAATTTACAACACCTATATGACATAAGTCTTGGGACCCCTGGCCATGACACCTACTGGAACTTTTATGACATCTCATTCTAAATCTATAGGCATCAATGTGCGTTTGCTTCCCCATTTGCGGCTATAACTCAGCCTTCTGGGAAGGGTTTTGGACGAGTTTTTGGAGTGTGTCTGGGAATTTTTTACACATTCACTCAGAGGAGCAATTGTGAGGTCCAACACTGCCATTGGATGTGAAGACCTGGCTCACAATCTTTGCTTTAATTCATCCCAAAAGTGTTCGATGGGGTTGAGGTCACAGTTTCATGCGAGTCAGTCAAGTTCTTCCATACCAAACCATGTCTTTATGGACCTTGCTTTATGCACTGGGGAACAGTCATACTGGAACAGAAAAGGGTCTTCCCCAAAGTGTTCCCACAAAGTTGTCAAATTGTCAAACTCCGGTCCTGTAGAGATACTGTCCAGTAGGTTTTCTATCCCACCTAGCTTTTGTTGAGCCACATCTGTTCTCAGGTAAATACCAGGAACCAGGGTAAATACCAGGAACCAGGGTAAATACCAGGAACCAGGGTAAATACCTCATCAGAAGCCAGGTAGAATAGAAAATGTATTGGATAGTAGCTCTCCAGGACCGGAGTTGGAGAACCCTGCTTTGAGTTCCCATAACTGGAACTAGGGAGCCTAGCCCAGCCCCTGAAAAGCAGACCCATACCGTTATCTCCTCCACCAAACTTTGCCGTTGGCTCAGTGCAGTCAGGCTGGTAATGTTCTCTTGGCATTTGCGAAACCCAGACTTGGTCTATAAGGCTGCCAGACAGAGAAGTGATTCCTAAACACTTCCACTTTGCAATAATATCACTTAGTTGACCGTGGAATATCTAGCAGGGTAGAAATTTCAAACTGCCTTATTGCAAAGATGGCAATGTTTTGGATGGATGCTACTTATGAAACAGGCAATAACACTGGAGTCTAACTGGTCTGTATCCGGTGTGATCATGTCAGAAACCAGTAGATTGCAAGGACAGGAATGTGGATTACCGCAGAATAACACCCACAACAATCCAGATATGGGTAATAGAGGTGGCAACCATATCCGAGTTAGAGGAGAGCGCAGTATCGTGACAGTACCATGCTGGAATTCACTGAGGTCTTCTTTCACAAATGCTTCGAAACCACACTGCATGGTTAGGTGCTTGATTTTAAACAACTGTGGCAATGGGTCTGAATGAAACTCCTGAATTTTATTATCAAGAGGTGCTTTTCAAAATTAGATTCTTTTCTTTAAAAAAAAAAAAAAATCGCAATTTCGTTGCCAAGTGGCAATGACAATAAAGATTATCTTAATACTCAATTCTTTTGCCCATGCAGAGTAAATGGGAATTTCTGGCTTTTTTTTGGTCTGCTACATGCTCATAACAGCAGCCAGTAGATGGCACTAATGGTTCAGCTGACAAGTTAAATTTAAAAAAAAAAAACCCTGTCTTGTGCTTTGTTTTCTTCTTTCCAGGTGTAAAGACAGCGGTAAACATGTCGATGAAGGTTCATGTCCGGCGATACATGAGGAGAGCGTGGCGAATAAAGTTCCCGGTAAACGAACGGTAAGATTCAGTTGAAGAACCCAACGGCAGATGCAGAGTGAGGAAAATTCAGGTTCTTAGGAACCCATGTCTTCTGGGACCCAGGTCTCCTGTTTTCAATGACTCTACATTAAGGGGAATGCTTCCAGAGGGTCACCTGCAGAGACCAGCCTAAACGTACAGGCCCATTGGCGCACTGGACGCTGTTTACAGCAGCGAGGGCCAGCTAACACTGTCTCCTTTCACCCCTTAAGCATCGGTGCATGCAGCCCAGGGACGTCCCAGAGTTGACCCCAGAAAACAACTGGCGCATGAAGAGGAAGCTGGATCGCATGATGAAGGAGCTGGTGCCCTCCTCACCTGTCTGTAAGTCACCTGGCGTCCGGGGAGCCCCCTCAGGCTCCGCTCCGCTTACGTACCCCTGCCTGTCCCCCTGCCAGTTTCGGATGAGTCACCCTTCCTCATCGACGAAGAGAGCGCCATCGTCTACAGCCCCTCGTCCAGGAGGGCGGACGCCATGGCCCAGCGTTTGAAGCAAATGAAGCACAGCCGGGAAAACCTCTCTCCGACGGGTGTGTGGAGCTGTCGCTCTCCCTGAGCCCGCTCGCTGCCTTTGGGTCCGATATCTATAGCTAGCTTTGGTCCAGAACAATTGACCCAAATTTGTTTGCCTGTTAAAGAATCCACCTGATTAAAGCAGGGTAATTTTCATCAGCACAACAACTTGATGGGGGTAATGCAATTTTAAATATGGGGTAGGAATTTGGGGAGGGGTGTTACTCGCATGGGAAACAGCCAAACTTTTCTTATGTTGTTGTACCACTAGGGGGTGATCAGTCCAAACTAAATAGGCTTTTTAAACTACAGGAATCCTTAATATAAAGTTACATTGTATTTGATAGAGAACTCGACAGGGAGACTGTATCCTTCATGTGTAACATACAGCCAGTTACACACAAGTTTAAACCCCTCTGCATTTGCCTCTGGGTAACTCCCTGTGAAGAGCGTATTTCTTTACTAGAATAAGTGACATGCGGGGACCTGGACTGTCCATTAGCAGGAGCTCCAGATGCTATGTGCATGTGAACGTTTGCTTATGTGTTGCGACGGTCTCTCAGCCTCACAGATGACCACATCGCAGTCGTCACCACAGATTTCCTTTGACAGAGCGCGTCTGAATGAGCGGCCCTGTGCCTCTGTCCCACTGGAAGGTAATGCAGCAAATGCTCTGGTGCTCAGATCTGCATGCTTATCGCTGATCTGTAGTGGTTTGCAGACTGACGTGCGACCTCTGTGTTTCAGATGAGGAGTCTGAGAGTGACGTATCTTTTTCTGGCCTCCGCGGAACCTTCACGCTTGATGGTGAAGAGGATCAGAAGCAGGGCTCCACCCTGGCGCCTTGTGAGGAAAAACCTAAGCTTAAAGATGAGAGGAGTAGCATGAGTTCGCCTTCGAATTCCGATGTTAAATCAGCCCACGAGCAAAAGAACATGCCAGGCCTCGATGCTTTGGTCGCGGACGAGCAGGGAGCCCGGGCCGCAGATAAAAAGCCCAGGAGATCAGCCGTAACGGGAAAAGGTAGAGGGAGACTGACTAAGGATGTGGTTCTTGGGGGAGAATCAAACAATCGGGACGTCCAGACAACCCTGAAAAGCAGAGATGAATGTAGGACTCCCACGCTCGTACCCTCGGGGGGTCACATGCAAAAGGGAGGCAGCCGGACGATTCTGGAGCCCCGTGATCCTGCCGTACACGTCTGTGGGGCTTCTTTGGCCAAAAAGGCGGCGGAGGCAGACTCGGATACGAAGTGGACACCCACCCTGCCTCTGACATCTGCCCTCTGGCCAGCGAGGTCCGTGGGTGCTAACGATGCAGGGAGCCCTGGTACACCAGCACGCTCTTCCGCCGCAGACGACGAAGGTGTGTTCGAGGATTACTTCTCTCGGGCTAACCAGCCGGCCCAGAGTGGCCGTAGGTGTAACCTCCCCGTCTGCCAGTCCCTTAGATCAGAGTTTGTGGCACTGCCCCAGCTGGAGCTGCAACCTGTCTCACGTAAAAGAAAGAGAACCAAGAGCAGTAGCAGGGGCAGGAAAAGGCGCCAAGCCCCCGACTGTGCCACCAGTGTCATTTCAGATGGGAAGCTGGGCAGCAGAAAGGCATCTCAGTCCTCCCCCAGTAGCCGCGGTGGCCATGCTGCTAGTCAGTCAGACGGATCGACATTACTGGCCCCAATCGCAGGGTGTGAAGGGGCCAATGAGAGGGAGGAACCTTGCCTTCTGGTCTCCAAAGAGGACGGCGACTTGAATTTGGAAAGTATGTGACGTCAAGGACTGTGTGCTTTTATACCGACCTACGGTTGCTGCTGCTGTTTACGTGAATAAAGTAATTAGATTTAAGTTGTCTTTCAATAAACTCTCTGGACTAGTGTGGAGTGTTTCTTAAATGGTCTGCCTTGCCTTAGTGTGTGTGTGTGTGTGTGTGTGTCAGCTCAATCACTAACCATATCCCTGACTTAGCAGAAGCAGGTAGTGACAGCAGAAGAATGTTTCATCCCCAGAAAGCATTAGTTAACCACCTGGTTGTGCTCCTGTCGTATGTTTTCTTAAAGGCACATGCTTGCTTGCACATGCATAGAATTATGGGTACCGGGTACTCCACAGCTGTCTGCTCTCTTCAGTGCACCTGTTTGTTGTCGTTAGTTACTGCCCCCCCCCCCCCATTTCTTTCAGCTAACAATTGCCCCCCTTTTTGTGTTTTTTCAATGCTTTTGGTTTTAGGCTTCAGGACTGCATGTGTGACTGATGTAAGCCGCGGCGCCTCCAAAATGTTTAGCAGGCGGGAAACGCAGGACAAAAATGGGGGATTGAAGGCCCATGAAAAGAAGGTAAAGTTTTGCTTTTGGTGGTAGATTGTAGCCCGAAGATATTTTCCAGTTATGCTCTGTCTGGCAAAGGGCCAGCAGGTCTTGGCGCTCTACTACAGCGAGTCTTCTGGGCTGAGGGGGCTCAGCCTGAATTAACTCAAACACTGCAGATTTCACACCGAAAGCTTCACCTGTGGCATTGGATACGTTTGGATCGCGAGTCACTCGATGGGAACGGTTGAGATCTGAGTTAATTGCCGTGTTTATTGATGCTATAGCAGACTTAAGTGAGTTTTCTGGTTCTAGGTTACATCTCTTTTTTTCTTCTGTAAGTTAGCCCCAGCACCGCAGTGCCCGTTTTCATGCCGCACAGGGTCCCGTCTTCATGGAGGGAGGGAAGGTGTCGTTACGTGTGGCCAACAGCAGCAGCAGGAGGAGAATCGTTAGGGTGGCAGCTCCTTTTCAGTCTCGGTGATGGGCGAGGGGTGTCTTTGATGGCGCTGCTGTGTGTGTGTGTGTGGGTGGTGCTGTTGACTTCCTGTCTCCATCTGCTTTCTCATTGTTCCACATTCCTGTGCCCTATAAGCAGCTGCTCTGAATAGAGGCAGGCTTTTGTCTCTGCGTCACGTGTGTGTCACGTCCACGCAAGTGCATGCCCGGTGGAAAGGAGACACCATTGACGGGGATACCTCTTCATGAACCTAACAAGGTGTTTGTGGGCTACTGGTCAATAAGGTGCTGTAGTCATGGATATACTTGACAAATATGAGTCTTAAGAACAGTCACATGAGAACCAATCCTTCTGTCCCCTGGTATGGGAGTGGCTTGTATTTGCTTATAAATTACCATGCTTAGATGATAAAGCTGAGATTCATAGCCCCACTGAGATAATATTACTGAGGTTTCGAATGACTTTAAAAAGTCATTTTAGTGCAGTGCTGGCTGTCGTATGCATGTGAAGGAGGTGTCAAAGTTATTAGCTTTGAGATGTTAGTGTCTCTTGTGTGAACAATTGGTAACATTCCCCCTGGAAACTGGACTAATTACTTTTGTGACATAGTAAGACCACGCCTTCAGTTAAGTTGTGTATTACTTTGCCTTTACACATTTTCACTTGTGGCCATAATCCTCCACAGTATAGTGCGTGCGTGTTGGACCGGCTTCTTATCAAGGCGTGTCTTCCGATAGGTAATCGGGCTGTTTCTGCTGTAGTTCCCCAAGGTCGGGATCATGAGATACACCGTCATGCCGGGTCAGGTTGCCCGCTGACTTCATCGGTTGTCGTCCGAATCGGGGGCGATTTGCGCGCCTGCCTTGTTGTGTCTCAGCGTGCACGTCAGGAAGTCACACGGAGTTCCCGTCCGCTGAACCCAAAAGGCGTGCTTGCTTATTGTTTTGCATGCATGTAAGGCCCCCACCAGTGAGGAGTCGGAGTTCTGCGATGGCCGCCCGATAGGGGCCTCATTGTTCAGAGCTGGGTGCTCGCTGCCGGCCGTGCGTAAAGGACCTCACGGGCTAACCTGGTTAGACCCGGCCCGGGGCGAAAGCAGCCCGTAGCTGGGAGCTGACCCGTGTCGTACCCGGAGTGAGCATGAATAGATTCGTTTGAGCAAGCACCAGCCGGCGCTCTGAGAAGGCCGTGTCATACTCCCAGGAATTTCCTTCGTTTGTGCCGGGTGCCATTGAAAGCCAGCTCACGCCACATTTCACGCCAGCCCTTTGTTTTCAGAACCCCTTTTTTATCCTCCGTTTTGTACAGCCCACTCCTGCTGCCACCAAGACCTGTTTCATTCTAGCAGAAAGCGGGGAGGCCTTGGTCTCCCCCTGACCCAAAAGGGCGGGGGCTGCCCTGGCAGCACTTTTGGGTTCGCCCTTCAAGATGGGTGTCCCCGCGATAGCTGGCCCAACAGTGATCTTGCTGTCCCACCCCACCAGTGCAGAAGTGCTGAAGTGGTAAACGCCCCCCATGGCAAGCTGCTGCTCTTTGGAGGGATTTTTCTGTCGTGATGAGTGATGCCTGAAAGCGTGACTGAGGGGAGTCTGAAGTGAAGCCGCAGGCTGGTTTTTCAGCAGCCTTGGGCCTTTTTGGGTGAAGCGCAGGGGGACAAAGGGGTCTCAGTGATGTCCTGCCAAAGGCTCCTTTCATGCACTGGGCTCCTTTAATGGTGTGTCTCAAAGCTGTCAGAAGGCCTTGCCGAAAAATTAAATCTCAGAGCAGTGACTTTAATTAAATAAATGACTGATTATGTTAGGCAAGTTTAACTCCTGTGCAAATAATTCTGTATTAAACCTTTATACTTTTACAAATTAAGGCCTTTACCTTTCAATGTGGATTTTTATTACTGCTGTGCAAGCCAGTTGGTGGTAGACGAGACGTTTTATATTCCAACAGTGCCCAACCTGGGCCTGCTTCCACTCCCTCATTCATATACCGACAGCTTGGTTCTGCTGCAGTCCATCTCCCTTTAATGAGGTCTCCTTCATGCCATCTGGATTTAGGCTTGTTCTAGAAAGCAGGGAAGCTCTTCCAGTTGGCGACTGTCCCCAGCGTCTTGGGGATGTGTGGCATTTTCTGGCAGCGCCGCATCTGTTACGGGATGGTTTTCACGCCATCCTAAACTGTGGCAACGTTAACCTCCTTAACACAGGTGCTGTTATGCGCCTGTGAGGGGAAATGGTGGACGACATGCGGAAAAAACAGAACCTGCCTGGACTGGAGGGCCGCTGCCTACCTCCGAACGGGCTCCGCTGTCAGACCTTCACCCTTGCACTTCCTACTTCCTGCATGGGGCCAGAGCTTGTGTTCCTCACACAGGAAGTGCTGAGGGCCCCCTGATGCCTGGGGCCATGAAGCAGGCGTCATTGGGGGCTGTGTTTCCACACCTGCCCCCGAATGCCTCACTGCCACCCAGTTCGTCGTTCTTTTGTTGTTTTTATGCACCTAGCAGCCTTGAATTTTATTCCTGTCGGCAGCAGAAAAGAACATGCCTGTCCATTTAGGGGACGCGTTTGCTGTTTGCAAGGCCGCTCCTGTGTTTCCGCTCCGCAAACTGCCGCTTCGCGTCGCTGGTCTCCGGCGTTTTCTACCCGTGTCTTTTGATCGCTGCTGTTAACCCTCTCTGTTCTTTTTGCAGGTGAAGAGGACGTTAGTGATGACCAGCATGTCGAGTGAGTAAGTACCTCCGTTAGCACTTACGGGGAATTGTGGGCTAAGTTCACTCTCGACAAAGTGGGTCCCTCTCGAGTAACCACCCTGTGTTTGCGATCAGGAAGCAGAACACCGTCCTGCAGGTGGTGGAGTCCCTGGGTGGCTTTTCACTGGTAGACAGTGTATGCGAGAGCACCACGCACGTGGTGACGGGCAGCCCCCGGCGCACCCTCAACGTGCTGTTGGGCATCGCCCGTGGCTGCTGGATTCTGTCCTTCGAATGGGTGGGTGTCTCCAGCAAGTGGAGTGTGGCCAGCTAGGGGGCTGGCCTTGTCACACCACTGTCATGCCTATCAGTCATGCTAGTAACTGTATAAATAAGCTCAGTCCAGTGAACCACACTTGGCACTTAGCATAGGAATACCTGGCCAGTAATAACCTCTTCTTCCTCATCCACTCTTTTACAATACTTGCGGAATTTGCGCCATATGTCCACATTACTACGTTATGTTTACAGATTATCTTTATTGTCTTAATTTGTCCTAGTGCTTTGTGTTTAATTTGTATTTCATGGAGACTGATTTTCATTTCATGCTGTTACCCTGTGGCAGTGTTTCTGCCGGTGGACAGCTGGCTGGTTAAAGGTTCCTTGCGCATCCGCAGATCCTGTGGTGTCTGGAGCATGGCCGCTGGATCCCCGAGGAGCCCTATGAACTGTCCGACCACTTCCCAGCAGCCCCTGTGAGTGCCCCTCCCTGTCATGGCACTGCTGCCACATACTGTTTGCGAGCCCCACCTGTGTGTCCGAAGAAGGGAGCTGCACCCACAGGTGACATAATGTGCAGTTCATGAGCCCGACTGGAGCGGGTTAGGCTCCCTCAGTGGCTCGGAACAGCCAGGTCACTGTCCTGTTTGCCATGAGCCTGAGTGGAGCGGATTAGGCTCCCTCGGTGACTCGGGGCAGCCAGGTCACTGTCCGGTTTGCCATGAGCCTGAGTGGAGCGGGTTAGGCTCCCTCGGTGACTCGGGGCAGCCAGGTCACTGTCCTGTTTGCCATGAGCCTGAGTGGAGCGGGTTAGGCTCCCTCGGTGACTCGGGGCAGCCAGGTCACTGTCCTTTTTGCCATGAGCCTGAGTGGAGCGGGTTAGGCTCCGTCTGTGACTCGGTGCAGCCAGGTCACGGTCCTGTTTGACTTCAGCCTCTTCCTGTTTGATGGCTCCCCATGTCCTTGCAGGACACTAAGTGTGATGGAATAGGTTACAGAGGAAACCCATTAAGTTTATTAGCTGAAGTCATGGTGGACGCACAGCCTTCTGTTCCCTGTGGAAGTTGCCTCTTCCTGTCCTCCTTGATTCATGAATGAACATTTTCCTGCATCTGGCTCTGTGTAAATGGGAGGGGGTGTTAAAAATACCTCAATATTCCCCCTCCCAGAGCAGCAGGCGGGGGCTGGGCATAGAGGCATGCAGCAAGGCCCTCCCCCCACCTAGGGTTAGGAGGACGCATCACAGCGTCATGTGACAGCGACACTGACCTGTTTGTGGATGGCTCCCTATCGGCATGTGATTCACCCCTCATGGCTTCCTGCCAGGGAGACGCTGACAGGGCGGCTGATGGCCATGCAGCCAGGTTCCTGTTTGTCTCACGCGCGGGTCATGCTAGGGGTCCCCGGGGGCCCTCCTCCCTCTGAGTCGGGGGGGGGCATGGTGTCACGCTGCTGGTGTATTTAAGGTTTCATCCTCATGTCAACAGAATGGTATGAATGCTCCCAAAGCATGGCAGTGCATAGCGGGGGTCCTGGGGCTGTAAGCTGCAGCTGCACGCTGGATCTGAAGGCTGCTCCTCTGGCTCTTTGGCGAAACGGCCGTCCTGGGGCCTCGTCCTCTCCTGGATCTGCACTGGCCCCTGGCTGAGCTCAGCGCTTTCCCTTTGGATGGGGCCGCACGTGTGTGATGGGGGTGTGGGGCCTGCAGCTACAGCCAAGTTTATGGGCACTTTGGGGTGGGGAGACACATCCTATTATAAATGCATTTCATCGAAGGGAATATGAATTAAAGTCAGAGTTGCCTCTGCGTTCTTTCTGTTGCTGTGTGTTTACTACTATGTATAGTTGCAGTTCCTTTTTTAAATGAAACAGACCACAATGTTTCCTGTTCGGTCCATTTATTTATTTGAGTTTTTGTGAGACAGATGTAATGCAAAGCACACGTCACGCTTACATGTACAGACGTGCGTCTCGTAGGAAATGTGCAGGAGAAAAAGTACTGAAGTCTGCCGTCATGGATTTCACCTCGATGTTAGTGTGTCGGGTAGCATGTAGCACAGATCACTGCCATGAATTATGGTCTTTTAATGGTTAAATGCAGTTATAACCATGAACCATCATTACCCTGACAACTGGGATGACGTGTGGAATTTCGGGACGGTAACAGATGAGCAGCGGAGTGTCAGTCTCCAGGAGCTTCAGATTTCTTGTGGCGGCGAGTGAGAACCGTGTGTCTGCAGGGAGCCAACGTGCGGGGCTTTAATTAGCGTGCTTGGGGCGGCCTCCTTCACACCAGTAACACCAAAGACTTCCAGCCTCTCTGACAAGCCAGAGATGTGGGTTTGTATTGGGCAAACGTGTCGGAGTGCAAGATCATGTGACACAGTGATGGGTTTATCACAAAATGCCAGCTGTGTGTCGCCCAACTCGTACAAGAACAGCTCATTCTGGATGTTTGGCTTTAGTGTGGTGCCCAGACATTTTAAACAGTAATGAATGATATTCACATATGTGCTTTTTAACACAACTGTTCATCACCTCAAAACAGCCTCTCAGGGTTTTGTCTGCTGACAATTTTCATTGTCCCGGCGGTTCCAGTCTTTATATAAATAAGGTCTCTTAGTCCCTTACGGGGGTGTCCCGAAGTTTGAGCCATTTGAGGTGAGCCTGTTAGCTCCCCCATTGTGTGGGTGTTTGTTTGAGTTAGCTCCGTGCATCGTTTGAGCCCTCTCACACCGGGAACCAGGCCCAATGGCCCCGCTCCGGCATACCCCCAAATCCCAGAGTATCCCCCCCACCTCCCCATCCAGCTGTACTCGTTTCCCGGCTGGGATTTTTCTCAGTCACACGCAGCAGACGGTTCCCTCCGTGTCCGACTCGCCCGCCGCACTCCACAAGGACGGCCCAATGATGGCTCAGAGCAACCAAACAAAGCAGAAGTTCCCCTTCAAACGAAAAAGCGCTACGAGAAACAGGTCGCATGGCGGCGGGTGGCCTCAGAAGTCAACAGGACGGATCATCATAGACGTGGCTTTCAGCGAGTAGCCTGAGCCTTTCCAGTAGTACCACTTGATCCCGTTGAAGCGGTTTGTGTTCTGACCCAGTTGGTAATATATACCGTTCAGGTTGGATGGGCCACAGGCATCAAACCACCAGCCTACAACAGAAACGCAGTTTAGTGCCATATCATATCATTCCGAAGTTCCTAGAGTTTAGCCTGTGTTTTTTTTTTTTTGGGAACCCTTGGGATAACAAGGCTTCCTGTTAAGTGGGACATCTCCTGTTCCTTTAAGGAGCTTATTGGTGGAAAAGCTGCCCGTCGTACCCGCCGTTCTGGCACAGATGTTCATTCCCAGCGATTTCCAGAGGCGAGCCGGGATGCCTGAGTGACGGGCCACGGGGTCAATGCCGCCAGCAAGCAACAGGCTTGCGGCAAAGAACCGGCAGCCTGCCAATCCTACACGCCCCGCCTGCACGTTGCCCAGGACATCCGCTGAGCTTCAGAGAGCCCCCCTGGTTCCCAGGCTGTTAATGTCAGCCCCTCCCCAGGCCCGCAATTCCCAAATGAGCCTCTGATTAACTCCGGCCTAATCCTGCTTCAGAGCCCTGACCTGGCAACGAGCAGGGGTTTTTTTTGTTTTTTTGGCGTAAGTAGAGCTCCCTTTCCGAGAGCAATCCCAAGTTCAGCTGCATGCTGCTGTCAGGTGCAGAGAAACAAATGCGACGTTGGAGATGGGTGGCTCTCACCGGGGGTTCTTACCTCCCGTTGTCAGCTGGGAACATTTGCAGACGCATTTGTCGTTGTCCGCATCCTTCGTGCTGAAGTCGCTTCCCGGCTGACCAAAGCTACTGGTTTTGCCCGCTGTTCCAGCGTAACCTTTAAGGTGTATCCTGTGTGGTTCAACACGGGAGACAGAGTGCGTGTACGGGAAGCTCATCAGTGCGAGTGCCTGGAAAGGGCTCAGTCCAGCGGCAACCGCAATAACAGCTAATAAACACGTTTCACAGGTTTATCACAAACAGGATTTAAGCAGGAAGTCAGGGCAGCACTTCATGTGCAATAGTGCAGAAAGTCTCATGGCACATTTCTGTTAAGCTGGGAAGTTTCCAGCATTTTATCCTGAGGAACGTTAACCTTTTTTACCTCCTGATTGCTGTGCACTCAGGGCTCATGGAGCCATTTTGTCCGGAGTGTGTTTGCCAAGCCTTTGTGGGGCAAGACTGACTGAGGAAGGATTAGCGGCCTGTCTCCTCCACTGAGATTTTGAGGAGGTTGGTGGATCTTAACCCCATCCCCTCCTGTCGCGTGGAAGCCTCAGACCGGCCCCGTCACGGCCTCTGTTTAGCTCAGTCTGGATCATATATAATGTTTTCGGCTCCAGGACCCTCGTCAACAGCTGTGCAACTGTGGTGGGAGTAGGAGTCTCACCTGTATTTCTGAGCCTCGTTGTTTAGAGCAAACTGGTCATACTGGGAGAATGCTGAGTTCCCCTCCCAGTCCATCAGCTGGATTCTCAGGACGTAAGGGTTAGGGTTGGTCAGTTGAAATATAAAGTCGTTCCCCAGCCAGTACTCTCCTGCGGGGTCCCCGAAGCCCTGCAGAATGCAGAAGGAGCCCATTTGGTCATTGTCATGTCACTCCCACTTTATTCATGAAAGTCTTATTAGACAGGTGTGCTGGCTAGGGGATCATGCCCCCCCACTCACGACTCTGCTGTGAAGAAAGCTTAGTAAGTACCCTACCGTCTTGTACTCGTTCCATGTGCGATGGAAATCGACTCGGCCGTCGAAGCGTTTCTGCAGCACGGTCCATCCACCGCCTGCTGTTTCCATGTCGCAGTAAGCCTGGAAAGGAGTTGGGGGGGGGGAGTACTGTGAGGCTCTGCCATTTCAGCATTTAATTTCATTTAATAAGTTCAGGTTTGAAGTTTAGAGGCTCAGTAACAAGAACACATGAACCTTGTGGGGACTGAGAAGAAGGTGCAGGAATAGCCTGGGTTTGTCCCCTGTTGGGGTATCCTAGGTGACACGTCTCTAAGCCAGAGCACGTAGGGAACAGAGGGAGTGAATGCATGTCTAACAGTCGTAGAGAACGTCTGGTTTCCTCTCTAATTAAGTCCTTCGTCATCTATGTGTTTTGAATGTTTTTTTTTTTTTTTTTTACTACATTGCTTTGCCCAAGACCCAGGCTCTAAGCAGTATTAACTCTCATTACCAGTTCCTCAGGAAAAATGTGCCTCTTTAGGCTGTTTCTGCAGAACAGAGATGATTCTCAAAGAGGGCTGGGATGTACCTTGATCTTCTGCGTGCTGTTGCCAGCCACCAGCGTGTAGACTCCGCTCTTCGTCTTGCCTGCCTTGTAGAGGGCGGCACAGTCTTTGTACAGAGCTGAGGCTTCCTGTGTCATGGCTGACGCCTCTGCAGGGACCAAAGCATGCCATTACTCTGAGCATCTCATTGGCTGCGTACCGTCATACGAAATCTCTCATTGGCCTCTATGGTATTTCCACATACCCCACCCCCGACTCTGGACAAACAACTGCACGTGGTAGGGTAGTCAGTCACGTCCCCCTCCCCCACTCACTGGGCGGTGTGGCGATGACAGCCGCAAGGCCGTTGACGGTACGCAGCAGTTCCTCCTGCTGGCGCTGCAGGGCTGAGTTGTTGGAGGTGGCACGTCGCAGTTCCTGCACGAGCTCCTCCATGACACCCGCCTGCCGCTGCACCAGCTGCTGTAGCTGCTCCTCCTGCTCACGCAAGGCCTTCAGCTCCTCCTGCTGCTGGCCTTCCATCTCCTCCACACGTCTCTCCAGAAAGCTGGCCCACATGTATAGAAGCGTCACGCGACCCTGCTGTTTCTCTGGAGCCGTGGGCTTGAACCCTGGGCTCTTAAGTCTATGGGGGCCTTAAACTTTCTCATTTTTGGTACTAAGACTCAAAACAAGCAATTTTACACTAACAAATATATCAACAGTGACTGTGATGCTCCAGTTCCATTTGTTTTTTTTTTCTACAGAAGAAGCTCAGGGGAATGAGAGACAAGCAAAATGGCGGCTGTTTGAAGTTTAAAACCCTCTTTACTTACTTGTTCTTGTCGTTGAGTTTGTTTATTTCGTTCGTTTGGAGGAGGATCTGTTTCTCCAGCTTGTTTGTTGACAGGGAGTTTTCGAGGAGCTGCAGTTCAAGCCTCGTCGTTTGATTTATAACCTAAAAACAGCCAGAGTTCCCCATTGATTTCAGAAACGGGTCTGCTCGAGATTTCATTCGCTAGAAAAGTTTACACAATGAAGGGAGACTCGTTTTCTGTCATTATGCCTTTCTCGTAAGGCCCGTACGAGAGAACGTGATTGCGGCCTATTTCAGCTTTGTCAGACGTCAAAATCCACCCTGAGGGTAGCGCTATGTTTGTGGATTCAGAAGATTGGTTATTTTACTTATTTATCGGTCTTGCTTAGGAAAATAATGGAGGCCTTTGTTTTATCTGCAAAGGCAACAATTTCATGGTTAACTGAAATTCTTTAGGTTCAGCTGCAGTTGTTGTTGGGAACGCCAGTGTGTTTGGCAGAGGGATTTGCTCTCGTTCCCTTTCGCTGCCCGACAAGGGCACGGCTTTTGATGTTCTGTGGACTGGGGTGGGGGGAGGGTGGGGGGTGTAGTGACACACCAGAGTACTTTTGTCGAAGTTTTGGCTCCGGTTGTCAAAGGGGGTAAAAAGCTTTAAGGTCTGGCTTTATCCAAACAATCTGCTCTCAGACGGACGGCTGTGTGGTGCGAGTTCACGCGGTCCACAGAGCTGCTGAAAAGGCCTTTTCACGATAAAGCGGGGCCACTGATTTTCAGCATTCGAACGTGGCCTGAGTGCGGATAATGAACAGAGAAGTGTGTGGCGGAAACGGTGGAAGTGTGTTAGGGGAGGAGGCGTGGAAGTGTGTTAGGGAGTGAGCGGTGAGCCTTCAAATATGGCAGACATGACTTTTTGGTTTGTTCCTTTTCTCCTGCGTCATTCAGTGTCCATAAACTAGTAATGCATCACCCCACAGTCTTGTTAAGTGCCCTGGGGAAACCGTGTTGTGAGAAGTGCTGTAGAAAAATTAATCGAACATACAATCTAATCTATGCCTTGAGAAGCTATGTCAGTGAAGAATAACACGTGAACGAGAATGTAAACATTCTTTACCTAGTGTGGAAACTAGAGATCTTTTCTGAGACAGACAACACCCAATGTAACCTTGTGTAGTTAATCCTGTGTCTGTTAAGTCTAAGTCTAAGTAAAACAAGAATCATTTTAAACTGTTTCGGTCCCTTCGGAGACATGAATAAGAAAAGCGTCCTCCTTACCTTGGCCTCCACGCTGGTTAGCTTTCTGGTCTGACTCAATAGGTTGGTCCCAAACTCAATCATGGCCGCCGTGTGGTTGTGCACAGCTGTCTGCTGGATCTGCACCATCTCCTGCTTCATGCTGTCCTGGATGTATGTCTCCAGCTGGGATGGAAACGGCAAAGAGCTCAGTGACCGAGAGGCGGCTAGGGATCGTGGAGAGATGGGAGTGGAGAGCTTCGCTTAGGGGCCTCTGCTGGCGCTATGTGTAGTGCGGTGGTCCTGCTCTCTCTAAATTCTGTTTAGTTGTCCCTGAATGAAGGCTGTGTCCTGTTTGGGGACTGCTGTTGTGTTTGGCTGCCCAGAGACAGCAGGTGGACAGACAGCCCCCATGGTAGGACTGCTGAAAGTCTGCCTGCCTAAAAATACAACTTTGGCTCCATCAGAAGGAGGCTGAGCTGATATACGCTTTAGGGAGTTAGAGGGACACATGGCCTTGGATGACCAACGTGATCCCCCTGAATCACTGGCTATACACACCAGTGAAGTTCTCCCCTGTCTTACTTATCCCACTGGATTGTTATGTGTTAGTCATTTTTCCAGTGCTTACTTTTGTTAAGCAAATGGAAACGGTCCTTTCTGAACATATCATAATAGGACACCACTCTCAGAATGGACTCAAAATATACCAGCAGACTGTACACCCAGTTTGTTTTCTCAAGACATAAATGACATGCATGTTTTCACAATCTGTTCTTAGGCTCGGAAAAGCAGGCGTTTCCAACAGTGCTGAAGTGAGGAAAATGGGCCTGCTTCATCCCTGAGCTGGAGATTCCTGTAGAGATGAACTGGAAATAAGATCCCTCTGCAAGGATCACAGCTCCTGCAGAACGGCCACGGTCTTCCGGTCTCTCTCAGTTGTGGGATGGGTTTTAATCGGCTGTCTAGATTAAGCTCGTATCCTTGGGGTTTTCAGAACTGGTATATTCAGATGAGATGTATTCAAGTTCTGGACCATTTTCAACCTTCCGGAATGTGGCTGGGCTGCTGTGTCAGAAGACAGACTGTCGTGAAGATTTGGAAAACAGCTACAGCCCCTGTCTCACTGTGTCAGCCCCTGCGCCCCTGTCTCACTGTGTCAGCCTCTGCGCCCCTGTCTCAATGTGTCAGCCTCTGCGCCCCTGTCTCACTGTGTCAGCCCCTGCGCCCCTGTCTCACTGTGTCAGCCCCTGCGCCCCTGTCTCACTGTGTCAGCCTGTGCTTAATGTTGGAGTTGTAATGAGGGAAATAACACAGCACAGCTTACAATTAATTTGTTGTGTTTGGAATGACCCTGTAATTGAGTGATTAACCATTGGTTGAATATCAGTGTGTCTCCAGTTCTCTGATGCAGTGTTTGGGGTAATGCTGGCACAATTGGTGCAACCGGTGAGCTACATCTCAGCTATTCTCTGCATCAGCAATAGCAGCAATTTATGCTGATAATGCTTTTGTTATATTTTCTTATTATACTTGCTGAACAGGCTGGAACGCAAACTTTTTCAAATTGGTTCAAATTTTTATTTAGGCTGTTTAATATTTATCTGGCTCCAGACTTTCACAGCTGAATGTTGGAATTACACATGGCTCGATTTAAGCTGTTGTTCTTGGCTTGGAGTTTATCCCAAGTGGAACAGCTTTTAAACGCTGTGTTTTTTCGAGAATGCGTGCTGAAATGGTGCCAGCTGATTCAGGGAAGTTACATTTGCTGCCTCTCATTCATCCTGCATCTGCTGAGATCTAAATTAGCCCAGTAATTTTACGTTTGTCTCCCCGTTGAGTTAGGCAGTGGCTCTCAGAGCGCTCTCTGTCCTGCCGCCTCTCGGACACGGAAGTGACGTAATCTGCGCCAGGCTGGTATTTTTAGAAGTCAGATTGGGAGCGGAACAGCTCTTTCCTTGGCCATAATGAATGCCTTTTCCTTCTCTTCGCTCGGCGGAGCTGGCACGCGAGTCAGGCGTTGACGTCTCCAATGCCGCGACTCCTGAATTCCCATGCGGCCAGGGAGCGGGGGAAGTGTACTCCAAGAGCGAAAGGCATGTTTGGGAACTGTTCGAACGATCGAAGCAGGAAATCCCAACTTGGCTCCTGCTGCTTGCTGGGCTGGGGGGTGTGGTAGGGACCTGTGACTTTTTCCCTCGCTCTCCCCATGTTTCAGTTTATGGCACCCTAGGGAGGGGGTTGAAAGGAGGATCTTGTGCCGGCGCTCATTCAAGTCATATAGTTAATCGCTCTTTCGTGCTATATTTGAAAAATACTGGTGTTTTGTGATTTTGTGTCCTACAAAATGAAAGTTATTCTTCAATGGCGATTGGCTAACTAATAACAGCATCTCCCAGCGTCAATACCACGTGGGCCCAGGTGTGAGGGGAGCCCCCTTTGTGGAATGCCGGGTCAGGACGGCAGGTGGGCGACCAGGCGAACAAAGTGAGCCGCCACCATCCGGAGCCTGACACGGAACTTTCCGGCACTGGGTCTCCCAGGGCTGGCCGAGCCACACGGGTCACAAACAGGATGAGTCGATGAGTGACAGGTTGCATCCTCAGTACTGGTGTCTGTGTGTTTCCAGCGAGAGAGGAAAAAACATGACATTAAGCTGCACTGGGTGTAAAGGACACGTCGCGTTTCCGGAACCCCCTTCCTCCCGCCTGCCTCATCCCCGTCATTCTCCACTCGTGCTGTACGGTGACTGTGACAGACGGGGGTCTGGGTGGTTCATCGTTCCCTTTAAATGGTCCCATCCAGCCTGTTTTGTCCACCCTTTGCTGTTTCCCCCACCCTGACCAAGCGTGACATACAGACTCGCTGACCTGCAGCATTCTGAAAACCCTTAAACGGCAGCATCTTCTCGCTCTACGTGACCTTTATGGCCCTTGTGGGCCCGGTTTGAGGAGCGCCTGTGTTGTTTTCTCGCCTCGCATTCTGCACCGTGTTCAGCTGTCTGGGCTGTCGTCTACTGAGAGATGGTCCATCTCTGGCATGACCCCAGACGACTTCTGTCACATCTGTGAGCCCAAGAAGCCGGCCACATCTCTGCCTGCCGCTTCCGATTCGTTGGGCCTGTTTGCAGAGTCTTTGTACTCGTCAGCGGCTGTGTCTCAGCTGACTTTCCATGCTTCCCTTCACTACATGAATATTAGGGATTGCCCCCCGTCTTCACTACGATCGATTTCATTTCATACTTTCCCAACACGTTTTAAGTCCTTGTGCTTACTATTACTTAAATGTATTTATCTATAAATCCATGAGAAGATCATTCTGTCGGCACCGTGACCTTTTGTAGTGATCTGATAAAGTAATAAGTGCTATACCATCATTATGGAGCCCTGGATATTTTAAGGTGCCAGACCCCATGGTTTTGTCCCTCAGACAGAGACTAATTGCCCATCGCTCTGCCTCAGTCCCTGGACTGGGCATAATCGGTCTGCTGTTTTTGTCTGAAGCACCCGGGAGCCCTCTAAAGTTCCCCGTGAAAAGGTCTTCCATTTTTACCGCTCAAATCTCCCATGGTCTGAATAGGCTGCCAGCAATTCATAGACAACAACATGAAACTGACCTGTTGACCAGCCGCTGCCTTCCCGGCTTAATTGGCTTAATCTACTGTATAAACTGGAACGGCGAGGGCTGGACCCTTCCTGGTTTTGTTAAAAAGCTCGACCACCCCCGCCCCCAACCATCTTCCCCCAGGCGCCAGCAACATGGGCTTGTTAGTTCCATCCTAAAAGCCGCGAAAAGGGTCCCCTCATAATGGGAGATGGCAGACAGCTGCTCCAGCTCCGCCCCGCCCATTCCGACGCCACGGGGCAGCCTGCCCTCACTGCACCTGTACGAAGGTTCTCGGTGCCAAAGCGCCATCGTGTGGACACCCCCACGGCACTGAATCCCTCCCCGTGATGCATAGAGGACGCCTGTCAAGCTGTCAAGTGAGCAGGGCTGGATTAGTATCTGAGGCTAAAGATTTTCACTGCAACATGGATGGGTTGGACGGAGGGATGCAGGCGGACATCACGCAGCCTGCGCTCCTCTCAGTTCCGACAGTCTGAGCGTGAGCGGCGGACAGAAGATGAAATGGGCACAGTGTCTAACTGCAATTACCGTCAACGACCAACCAACTTCTGCCTGAAGGTATCAACACTGGCATGACTAACGGTGCTTTCTTTTCCTGCTGGAAATCTCAAGTGTCGTTTGGCGGTGAGACTTGGAAACTCAGTTGCCAAACCCAGTCATGAGATGGACGTGGATTAGCATCCGGTGCAGTGTTCCTTAGCCGATTCCTGCTAGAGTGCATCCTGGCTACTTGGAGCATTTATCCCAGATAGCAGCGTGCAGAGTTCCGTGCAAGTCCTGCAAGACTGGACAAAGAGCCACAGCGTGTCCCGCCCCCGAGCCCAGAAGATCATTCTGGGTATATAGTGTAGCCTGTCAGGTGGAGAAATTAAGATTTCTTTGGCATGACAGAAAGTTAGTAGGAAGCTGCCCTTTGTCCCTGAAAGCATTACCTGTAGGCAGTGATTGTCTGCTCTGCCTTCTCTCACACACGATCATTGGTTAAATAAGTAAAAAAAAAGTGAACAGTTCCACGGATACAGTCTCTGAGATAAATCAGCCCCTGCCTGCATAAAGTGTGAGCATGCTCGTGACCTGTAACCTGACACGTGAGTGCGATCCGCGGCATCACTGAAAGCGTGGAGAGCCATGGCGGCTTCCTACCTTGTGCAGCCACTGCGTGTTGTTCTCCATGATGGTCTCCAGCTGCTCCAGACGCTGCATAGAGTCTTCACCCTGCGCGGGCTGGTCCTCCTGGGGCAGCTCACTGGCTGGCGGGCAGGTGTCCGTCTCGGGCAGCAGGAAGGTGTAGCTGCAGGGGCCGCTCTGGATGCGGTACTGCTTCTTCTCTAGGGTCCTCCTGAAGCCGGCCCCGAGCGCGAGGCTGCAGCTCACCAGCAGTGCGTAGACAGGCAGCATTCTCCTATTCAGCTTCTGTGAGTTTCCTTTTCTGCTCCGTCGCACTCTGTCTCCCAGACAAGCGTCCTGGCCTCTGCACCACTTACCCTGTGCTGTGTGTGCGCTTTTGTGGAGCTCTGTTTGTGCCCACCCCCACGTGGTGGGAGGAGCAGCCAGCTCTCACACCCCCCCCCCCCTTTAGTTTGGGG
>JAODKE010000068.1:696498-709626 GCA_026779605.1 Mormyrus hasselquistii
GGGGGGGGGGGTTTAGTGGTATGCGAAGTGCGAAACCCCCCCCTCAGGTCTGCAGCCAGGCAGGGCTCGAGGTTCCTGCGCGTCACAGGTCGGTGTCGGACGGGGAGGGGTCTCCTGGATCCGGGGGCACTAATTAAAGGCTCTGTGTATTCCTGGCTGCCAGTGACGTTCCCGCACTGTGAGCATTCCTCTGCAAAACCAAAGGAGGAAAGGGGAAGCTGTGATGTATATTGTCTGGGAGAGCGCAGTCTTCAGTTCTTCCAGGATGCAGCTGGGCGACTCCCCTAAACTGGACCTCCCCCCCACCCAGGAAAGCCCCGGATTGTACCCCCCATCACCCTGGCTCTTCAAAACCGTCCTCTGCATGCTTTCAGAAGTTCAAGCTCCCATTTCCTGCCTGTTTCAGACACTGGTTGTTTCCAGGGCCTCTTATGGAAAAGGGGGGGGGGGGGGGTCCTGTTTGCAGTTAGCTGGAGTCCTAGGGGGGATTAACAAAGCCTGTCCTCTCACTTCATGTCATGCCGGTAAGCCTGCAGGAAGCCATTAGCACGTGACTGTTACAGTGACGCGTCCAGCTCCTTCAGAGCTTCCCAGGCAGTGCTTTTAAGCTTGCTCCTGTCTGCCCTGCATTTTAATATCTGACCGGCGAGTCCTTCCACCATCAGTTAGGGCCAGAGCCTAAAACACAATGAGAGATGGCGGGCTGCGAAAAAGCGGACGTGCATTACAAAATCTATAAAATGTATCACCCCCAACTTCAGCTGTCCTTTTGCATCATGCATGAATCAGTGTGTTTTAGGCTCTGGGCCTCACTGATGGTGGAAGGACTCATGGGTCAGATGTTAAGATGCAGGGGTTATTTAGCAGATAAATCACTCCGTCTGATAGAGGTGAGGCCTGGCAGACACACTGCTATAAACAGGCCTTTGTGCCGTCGGTTTCCTGCCGTGTTCCGGGGAAGGCGACGTCGTCGTCGTCACTGTGCAGACATCACAGGGCGAGGAGAGCCAGGTGTGTTTCACAGGAAACAAATCCAGTAGGATGTTTGGTGCCTGCCCCCAGGGATTTCTCACCTCCGTAGTTGTGCTTCCAGCTCCGCTTCCAGTTCTCACAACCCCTGAGCTTGTGTAGTGTTTTTCATCTTTGCCATTAAACCACTGAACCCCTCCCGTTACACCTGCTGGTGTTTTAACATCGGAGTTCACTGGAATGTGTGCGGTTGCGCTAACAGCAGCTCCGGTTACTGCGGTGAAATCACTGTCATCCTGTGGTTTCCTCAAGCCTTTCACAGTACATATCAAGTGATTTGGCCTCACAGTGAAAATAAATTAACAAACAAAGCTTAATGTCTTGTAACCTGGAAACAGACCTCCAAAATACTGACGTCTGAATTTATTTTGCCTTTTAATTTTGAAGGCAGTACTTATCTTTAGTTATAAAAAGTAATGCACTGTACACTGACTAACATCCATCAGATACAGAAAACTCCAGCCAAATCCTCACTGCTTTGCAGTATCAGACTCTTATTGGACTTGCAATAGATTATTGTCCTGTGAATTAAACCAGGTTCAGGGTTCTGCTTTAACTGAAATAATAAAAGCAAATGAAATTAAACTATGTTTTCAATTCTACTACTAAATTCATTACCGTTTGAGCAAAGTAGTAGGTATCACTGCTTTTAATCATGTTTAGTTCTGTTTTGGATTAATAGTTAGTCTTCTCTAGACGATTGTGGGTGCCCTCCCTTCACATGCACATGCATGAAATCCCGGAAGGCCCACGTGCACGGCTGCAGATGAGCCCAGAGGAAGGGCTGTGTCATGTCCCGACACGGGACGGAGCTCTCAGGTGCACGCGCTGACTCACCTCCCGTCTGACGTTTGGGGATCGCATTCCGCGTGTTTAACGTCGGCGGAAGCAGCGGGAAGGAAATGACAGAATGTGCCACTTCCAGTGGAATTCTCAGCATGCAGAGCGCTGCTGTGCGGCGGGCCGCATTGTCTGTCTGTGCGGCTGCTGAGCGGCTAGGAGAGTTCGGGGGCACTTACAGTCTGCCCCCTGATCACTAATAGATAGGGTATGCTGGAGAAATGTATTAAAGGAAATGGCTCATGGTCTGCAAACAGAGGTTGAGCTTATATGTCGCAGGTTGTTGTGATTTGGGATTTGTATGGGTATGTGGTAATATGCTTTTCAGGTCATATACATAAATGGCTATCGAAATGAACTTAGTGTACTTAGAGGACCTCTCAGCGTTTTTATGGCACTAATTTAAGGCAGTGATTTGAATTCTCCTCATAACAGGACATGAATAGCAACATAGTCCATGTTTGGAGCTTTCAGACGGGTGGACTAGGGTGGAGCGCGTTTGAAGCCATGTGACAGCTCTCCTGTGGACCGTGGGCAGTCGTACCCCCCTCCCAGTGTGTGAGAGTGAGTTGAGTGTGCTTTAAATTTGCCATGAAATTTACTTTTATATCTGGTCCAGCGCCGAAAGCGGTGTCCGGCTTGTGCCATGGCCGTCGCCCCAGAAGCGTATCTTAGCATGCGTGTACGTGTAAGCGCTCATGTGGCTCGTCCGAAGGCGATCACCGGCTCTAAATTAGCCCCTAATGAAGAGAGCGAGAATAATGAGCTCTTCATCCTGGCAGGAGTGCGGAGGCCCCCGACGGCAGCGCAGGTCAGATTCACCGCATGATAAGAAGGATAAGAGCCGCCTCCGACAGTGACGTTCCCGTCAGCAGAAAGTGACTCTCCCGTGCGCCGAGCTGAGCCCTTTCGGTCTCGCGGCCGCCCTGAGTCGTGATTACAGAGCGTTAAAAGGGCCTTTTGCTGCCCCTCCCCCCCCACCAACCCTGAAGCAGACCATCCCCGTTAGCTTCGCCGCTGACCCAAGACGGAGCCCGGAGGCGAAACGCAGACCTGGTGCTGATGAGCCGTGGGGGCGGGGGGCTCCTGTCCCGTCGTTACGAGAAGCTGTGGCGGCCGTAAGAAAGCGCGGCGTCTCCACGCTCCCATCGTTCATTGCGGCGCCAGCCCCAGGGAAGGCGGAACGTACCGGTACCCGCCTGCATTAATGGACTGTGGGCTGCAGGCTTCTGCGGGCGCCGATCATGCTTTGAATGGACAGATTTCCAGAGTGAATTCCTGACACTGAATGTTATGACGATCTCTAATTGAAACACATTATGCTGCTGCTCCCTCACAGACCATCCCGTCATGTCAGCTGGAAATGACGTGATTAATTTCTGCTATATATCACATTGGATATGCACACTCTGCCTTTATCTTGAGATGAGACACCTGAATTCATGAAGAATTAGACTTTCTGGTGCCATCAATTCAAAACGGATTAAGTTAAATTGCAGTTCAGGCTTTGAAATCCACAAATGCTTATAAGTGCAACTTCAGGTTAAAGGTCTTTATGTTAGGAGATAATCATTCAGGCCATTAAGTATCATGGGCAGTTTAAAAAAAACTCCCTAATTACCAAGGGCAGCCTGTCACGGTGAAGGAGCCCCCTCCTCTTCCTCCTACTCCCTGCCAAACTCGAATCTTTTTCCTAAGCCAGGCTTGACGTGAAACAAACCACAGCTCACGCAGGCTGACCTTCTCATGGCCCTGGCCCCGGCCCCGGGACAGGCCTCACCGGCTGCGTAATTGGGTTCGCCGTAATGCCGGGCTCATGGCTGCACAAACCCGACTCTCTCTTCAATTTGGTTTGTCAGTGATTTTACTGGTTCCTTTTAAAAGCAGGAAGGGTCTTTCCTCTGTTTTCATACTATTTAGCTCGCATTACAAATCAATGCTTTGTCACTAAGTTACACCTTGACAGATGCCTGCAGATGATACAATGCAAGACAGGTCTGTGGTCCAGGAGGAAACAAGTGTCATGTATGTGTGATGGAGACTTAATGTGCTGTGAAAAATCTGCTGCATTGTGGTTTGCGTGGGGTTAATCGTATGAGGGTAATATCTTGCATGTAGGTCAGTCTACTTCATTGGTGGTGATGATTTTTTGCCCACCCACATGACCACGTGTCCACGGTAACCACAGTGGTTGTTTGTATGATTGCTATCGACACCCCGTCACAGGCCAGGAGCGCAGAGCTGTTTTTCAGGCCAGTGTTACAAGCGGGATCCGTTAGACGCGCAGACAGTGCGGCTTAGCGTCCCTCAGCCGATGGCTGCGTGTCCGCCCGTCTCAAACGTGCCCTTCTCGGCCTCCCTCCCCAGATCTGCCGTCTCCAGCAGCACCTGTCGGCCGGCGAGCATCAGCAGGACCTCTTCTCAGACCAGCCGGCCATGTTCGTGTCGCCGCACTCCCAGCCGCCCAGCCTGAGCCTCGCCGAGCTCATCCGGCTCTGCGGAGGCACCACGTGCCGGAGCGTGAGGCAGGCCGGCCTCCTCATCGGCGACTACCGCGGCAAGAAGCCGGCGGGGGCGCGCCGCCTGTCCGAGCAGTGGGTGCTGGGTGAGTGCGGCCCACTGCGGGGGCACAGAGCATGGCAGGAGCCACGCTGAGGAAATGTTGTATTCTGGGAAATGGATTGAAATGTTGAATGGCTCAGCACTGAAATCAGCAGAGACATACGGCCCAGGGCGATATTAATCCAGCCTTGTCTGCTGTGTTTTCATTTCCTCAGAACAACAGGACCTGCTAGATGACTGTAGTCTTCTGTTACTGTACCTTGAAACATGGGCTCACTGTGATAATGCGTGATTGTTTCTGTCCCATCTGCCAGACTGTCTAACTCACCTCAAGCAGCTGCCCTATGACAGTTACGACCTAGACTGAAAGCAGCAGGGGAGGCGTGATGTTGCTGTGCGGCCACCTCCTGTACTTTTTGTTGCGTGAGAATGCTTCTCCCTCCCGCTGTGTTTCATCAGAGATGCGTTTCACCTCTGCATTCGAACCTTGAACTCCTCTGTTCTGTTTGTTTTATAAATTTGTATCTTTCCGTTTTCTTCGATCGCAGTTTGTCACCGAGTGTCATTTGTTTGCCTTTACTCCTAATTTCTTTGCAGTTTTACGGCTGCAGGACTAAATGTAAAGCAGAAAGTCATGTCCAGGGGGGTTTTACTGTGAAAAATATGATGCATCAATAATAAAAAAAAAAATCATTATGTCAATCATTTACATCGTTAGAGTGATTTATTTACATTATCGATCCCCCTCTGACAAGATAGCAATCACACTCCACTGTAAGTTACGTCATAGCATATGATAGCTGGTCGGCTCAGTGCATTTCTCGAGATTTCACTGTGCTTTGAGAATTAGTTGGATACAGTTAAAAAGCATGAAGGCCTTGCTGTGCCTGAGGGCTGGGGCTTCTCTCTGCCTCGCCAAAGTTCAGGGGCATTTCTCCTGGTAACCATCAGACAGCTGCTGGTCACCCTCAAGGTCCACCCAGTCTGTCCATGTTCACTCGGGGGTTGAGATGACCGCAGACTGTTGGAGTGGCGAAAGACAGCAGACAGTGTGTGATCCAGCTTGGCAAGACATCGCGGTCTCTGAGCGAAACCACAGGCTCACGCCGCCCTCCTGTTCTGTGGATGAGTTTACAGCACATTACAGGGTTTGCTGAAAGATGATCATTTATACAGCCTCTTAAGTACTATGAAATACATGCTGTAAAACTGAATAATTGCACAAATCAAATTCTCGCTGTTATTTTTTAGACTGAAGCATTATATCTTCCAGACACTTGACAATAAACATTCTTTTGTACTTATTTATAATGAATACTGGACAATTGATTTCCTAAAGCAGATTATCTGTCTGGCTCAAGACGAACATGATATCACATTTCCTGTACTTAGAATCAAGATAACTAAGGTGTACAAAAAATTAGTCCTTCATCCAAAACATGATAAGCAGGCATAACCCTGAAAACTACTTTGCTATATGAAGTACCGGGCCGCAGTTTGAGTGCCTGCTAAAAAGGGCCGCATTACTACTAATCACTCTGGTTGAGCCCCTCGGGGCTCATTGCGTGAGGTTTGCGGGATGTCAGTTACGCTGTCCCACCTCAGCGCCACGGTCGTCCGCTAAGGAAAGCAACGGACTGGAAAGGACATCGGGCGCTAGCACATCCTACCTCGGCACCTACCCCAGCCTATCAGAGCGCTCGGCTGTCGCGCTCTCATAGCAACGGCTGCCACGGAAACTGACAGCTCGACCAATCGGCGACGAGGAGGGTAGGAAGTGCGGAAGGCGTCCTTTCCAACATGGAGGCCGCGGGGAGGCGTGCGTGACTTTGGAACGGTCGGCTTTGGTTGTGGGAAGCTGTATTTTAACCGCGTAACAGAACCCAACAAAGGGAACCGTGCTGGTCGCCGGCCCGCTTCGGACCCTGGAAGGAATGTGAAGGCGCCTGAGGCCGTGCGACTTAGCAGCGCCGCCCTTTGCTCCGCCTGCCTGTCGAGGTTAGCAGCGCGGCTAGCTGGTTAGCCAACCCTGGGCTTGGAGGCTGCGTCTCCCTGGAGGTCCCTGCGCACAGCTTGGCCCCTACGCTCCCGCATTCACCCGCTGCCCGGACCCCCCAGTCTGAAAATGCTGCTGTCGCTGGTGGTCCACACGTACTCGCTGCGATACTGGCTCCCCGCGGCCGTCATGCTGGGTACTGCTCCGGCGTACCTGCTGACCTGGAGCGCCTGCCGCCTGCTGTCCGCGCTGCTGCCAGCCAGGATCTATCATCACCTGGACGACGGCATCTACTCCGTGTACCAGAGCATGGTGTTGTTCTTCTTCGAGAATTATACGGGGGTGGAGGTGAGTGCACTCGGACAGGAGAGGAATGCAGTGCGGTGACACAAGTGAAAGACAGATAAATGTGTTTCAGATAAGGGTTACACAATATAATGCCTAAACAGAGATAAATGCGTTTCAAACAAGGGTTACACATTACCATACAGTGAATACAGGCTACACCTTGCAACTTTTTTTTTATTAAGGAACATTTTTCCTGTGTTTTTCATTCGAGTGCCTGTCACATATGGGGTGCTTTTTAATTTCAGTAATTTTCTTCTTTATTGTCGACTGATCATGTTTTGTGCAGGAATCCAGCGTTAGCTGTGACTGGAAGTCCGTGCTGTATGAATGGCATTGGCACAGGGCCAGTCTGCCGTCAGCTAACGTTTGACAAATGCTCGGCAGTCCGTCTGGCCCCTCCGTGGCTAACATGCTTCATTTTCACCTTTTTGAGCACAAAAGCACTTCTGTCCCAAAAGGGGAAGTGAGAAATGTTCAAGTAAACATGCATGCTACTCGACTGGCTTTACTTGCCCTTTCACTGCCATAACAACACCCGCCATTGTTTTAATGATGAACTGCCCTGAACTCGCCGCCTTTTTGGGAGTGTACGGCTTGGGTGTGGTTCTCGAAAATGTTGCTCTGAAAACATCCCCCCATAAAATCCTGCAAGGCGAGTTCCAGACGTGACAGAAAGGAGTTCTGAGGAGGTACACCAGGAACTGACCCGTGGTTCTGCTACTGGGTGGCACTGGCCTGTGAAATTTTCAGGCAGCCAGGCAGAAGCTGAGGTAGGCCGTCTGTCACCCTGCACTCGGGTGACGGCGTGTGCTCACAGTGACAGGGGTCAGCTGCTGCTCTGAGCTGCTTCCGCCACCAAGCTAGCGGAGCGATGCTCGGCCCGGTGTCTCACACTGGGTCATCGCGTGCAACCAAGCGAAAGCTCAGTTCGGCTCCCCTGTGCCGGAACATTAGGAAGCAGCGAATCTTTAATAACGTATGTATTTATGCAGGATAAAACACTGTAAATGGAGGCAGGAACGGTCAAACTCGTGCAGGCCACATGCGTGTGTCCGAGGTGACTTGGCAGCCATGCAGGAGTTGCATCTGAGTCACTCTCCATGTCGCAATCTGGGTGAACGTGAGGCTGTGCGGACTCCCTGCCTATTCTCAGCCTACTCTTTGACCAGGGCCCAAATATGTCAGCCCCTCATTGATGGTTTCCCGAAAGAGATTCTGTGTTTTCCAGTAGAATGTTGGTTGATGGATTTGAACTCCAAGCCATCGGCCGTATTTTGACAGGGGCTTTGCTCTCTCTACGTTTGAACACGGTGAGCCCGTCGTATCTGGCCGAACTTTCCACCTTCATGTTCTGCTTGAACTTCTAACCATCAGTGCAGCCCAGAGACGTAATTAGCAATTCTTCAGTGGGCGATTACAGCAGGACGTAATGATTTATGCACAGGCGGACACAAGCACAGTTTTGGCAGGTCTCAAAGTGACATCTCGGGGCACGTTGCATAATCCTGAAACTCCCTGTGATCCGTGTCGGTCCCCAAAAGCTGCAGCGCTTGTGCGTGTTCCGTGTCCTGTGTCAGCTCTCATCATCGTGCATCATGTCAGAGGTTCATAAGATGTGGCATTCTCATGGTGCTGATCTAAGAAGTCTGCAGCATGCACTGTGTTCTGGCATTGCCCTCTGTGAGTAACTCTACACTCCCAACATCCTGAGGTCTGTAACGCACACGCTGCACAGGGAGCTCCCTCGGGCTTGGGCCTTGCGACCGGTCCATGACAGCCAGTTGTAAATCCCGGTTGTGTATTTCATTTATCTAACCAAAGAGCCATATTGTGGTGGAGTTGGAGCCGGTCCAGCTGGACTCGCTTTCTCTCTCCTAGACCACAGGGCTGCCCTTAGCACTGCTCTGTCCTGTCCTCTGTGTACAACTTACGGTCTGTCGTCTTCTTTTGTACAGATCATCATTTATGGAGATATACCAAAGACCAAAGAGAATGTGATCTACCTTTCCAACCATCAGTGTACAGGTAGGCACCTTCATGTTAACATAAACTGACCTCTATCCAAATGCCATTTACTGTCGGATTTCCCAACTTTGTGCTTCGTTTCTCTGGATTTCTGTGGGACTGTAACACCTGTTCACCACATGGCGGCTGAGCGTGTCCCTGAGAGGATGTAAGCATGCTATAATGTCTGTAATGCTGTCTCCTGCCCAAAGTGGACTGGATCATCGCAGACATGCTGGCCATCCGGCAGGACGCCCTGGGCCACGTGCGCTACGTACTCAAGGACGGCCTCAAGTGGCTGCCGCTCTATGGCTGCTACTTCTCCAAGGTGCGAGAGACGCCGAGGTGCAGTATAATGTCCTGAGCAAATGTAGCTGCTTTTACCCCCCAGCCCCCACCCCCGCACACCATTGCCAGGGCTTCACAGGCACTTTGGGGTTTTTGTGTTTTAGCATGGAGGTGTTTACGTGAAGCGGAGTTCCAGGTTCAATGAGAAGGCGATGAAGAAAAAGCTGTCCTCACAAATGAAATTGGGAACACCCGTAAGTCTGAAGACATTGCCCAACTCTGCCAGTCTCTCCCATCCTCTGCCAGTCTCTCCCATCCTCTGCCAGTCTCTCCCATCCTCTGTGCATTTGTACCTGTGTCCATCTCAGCCTTACTTTAAGGCACACTTTTTTAAGCACCACACTTAAGGCCCCCTGCCTCCCTCCTATGCCTTCCTGCGTATGAACCTCAGGAAGCTATTAAAAGATGAGATGGTACTTCACCGGCATCATTAATGAAATGCAGAGCAGAGACAACCTTCCCCCCTTTCCCGGAGCAAGGCGCGGGGCCACATGGCTCCAGCCATGATTGACATCCTCCGGTGAGCTCATTGCGCATTTATTGTATTAAAAAGCGAATAGACGTGCAGACTGGATGTCTGAAAGCAGCTCAGAAACACAGCAGCACGATAGGCGGTCATCAGCCCTAAAGCAGAGCTTCACCTAAGCCATGTATGGCAGCCGACGGTCTGCAATAAAGCAGAGCTTCACTTGAGCCATGTTTGGCAGCCGAAGGTCTGCCCTAAAGCAGAGCTTCACCTAAGCCATGTATGGCAGCCGACGGTCTGCAATAAAACAGAGCTTCACTTAAGCCATGTTTTGACTCTTTGTGTCATTTAGCATCATTAAGGAGATTCTCTAACGCATCATGTCATTCATGATTGCCCCCGTATACCCTCAGTGGCATTTTCAGTACCTGCAGAGTCGAGCACGGTGATAAATCATTTCCACACACCAATCCGAACCCCTGTGTAAATAAAGAAGTGTTGTTTGTGGCCCTGACAGACGGTGCCCAAAACCTGCTCACGTGACCGTCTGCATAAGGGCCCTGACTCCTGGCAGGTGGCATTTTGTCATGGCGCTCTGGTTGTTCCATGCCGCCTGCGTCATGAATGCCAGCGCGGGCCTAGCGCGCTCCGTGTGACCCGTCTGGCATGGACAGGAAGCACGATAGGGGGGAAAAGTAAAGAAAAACATACCATGTTGATATCCGGTAGTTTGCCATAAACATTCAAGAAAACAAGGGTGGGGGTTGTTTTTTTTCCTGGTGGGAGGGTGGGGGGGAGCATCCAAACAGCCATTAACACAAGGCTGCGACCTGGGAAACATGGTGACCTGGCCTTATGTGGCAGTATTGATTAAGCTGCCCTGTTTGGTCCTTTGCCCTGTTTGAGACCTTGTTCAGCAGTGGGCAGTGATCAGGTGCTTTGCAGAGGACCCCCCCCCCCGTAATGTTTACAGATTATCGCCATTTTGGTTTAGGATGAGTGTGAAATGCCCTGATCTGGGATCAGGTAGCAGGACTGGACTGCGGGCTTAGGGTAGGATTAGCCTGAAAACGCTGCCGTCTGTCTGCTCTGCTTTGTCTTTCGGATTTATGGTCTTTTTTCTTTCCCAGATGTACCTTGTGATTTTCCCAGAGGGAACTCGATACAACCCAGAGCTCAGGGAGGTGATCAACGACAGCCAACAGTTTGCTGCAAAAGAAGGTATGTAGGTATGTGGATGGAGGGCTGGACAGATTGTGGGTGTGTAAAAGCGTGAGGCCTTCCTGTAGACTCCTCACCCACCCCCTCACTACCAGAAGCAGCACATTTTCTTTCTGGCATGTTGTTATTGCACTTTAACAGACACCTTTCTTGTCTAACTGTCACGAAATGTGATGGTTTTCTCTGGAGATCTATGGGATCATTCTCAGCTGTAAGTATTAATCTGCAGGGGGTGCTGTCAGTGAGCTATTCAACATGAAATCTCTTGGGGAGCATTCATGCGACATTCTGGAAGGTCAACCAGCATCTTCTAGGCAGACCCTGCTGAGCGAACAACATCCTTAGCTATTCATGCTGATCGCTGTAAACATGACGAGCAGCCCCGGGGTCAGAGGTCAGCTAAGCTCTCCCTCTTTGTGTCCCCACAGGCCTTGCTGTTCTGAAGCACATTTTGACCCCGAGGATGAAAGCCTCGCACATAGCCATCGACACCATGAAGGAGTACCTGGATGCCGTTTACGACGTCACTGTGGCATACGAGGGCACCGTGGACTCAGAGGGTCAGCGGCGAGCTGGCCCATCCATGCCCGGTCAGTACTGGAAGCCGCCGTGTTCTGGTGCAGCTCTCTCCCGCCTCCACCAGTGTATGTGCTGGGGATGAGGTCCGCGCTCACTTTCTGCAGTATGAAATCGGGATGGAGCACACAGAGGTTTGTGTCAGTATGAAGTGCCTCTTCAGGATACAGAATTTTGCACGTCACGTACAGTTTCACTGGTATAGCTTGCAGTGAAAAAAAAACTGTGACTTGTCTTGAGCAAAATGTACAAAACGTTGATTATTGGATTACCGCAAGCTTAACTCATCGGTAAGATTCATTAATAACAAGCGTTCCTAATTGGCAGTGTGATTCACTGCATTTCTCCATGTAATTAAAACAGAAAACAAGCCGTGATAGAAACTTCCTGTGGCTTCCCGTAAACAGCGGTGTGACGCGCTACCTTTTCGTGTCTGAGGGATGTTCGCGCACCGAGCCGCGCTAAACAAACACAAAGAACAAAACATCCTGGACACCACAGGAATAAGCAGCCGGAAAAAGCAGCAAAGAGGCCACATCGTCACACTCCTGCTCGTGGTGTCTCACGGCCCAGCAGCAAGGATATCGGCTCACGCGCACCCGGTGTGGTAAATAAGGGCGGTGTCCCCACCAGAAACTGGGTGGGGGGGCTTTTCCTAGGATCCACAAAAATAGCTTCAGTGTGAAGATGACAACCCTCGATGTCTTGGCACTAACCTGGATGAAAATTGGATTTTTTGGGGGCATTTAGTAAACAGTAACGTCCTCAGGATCAGTCCTCGTTAAGTTTTATTGTAAGGTATATTTTAAGCAACCTAATTAGTGACTGACAAAATTAAATCTATGCATTTTTTCAATGAAATTTCTGGTGACAGCTTGCAATAAAATTTTAAAAATAAATATTCATATTATTGGCATTTTGTAAGTTTTGTCCACTGACTGTGACGGCATCCACTGTGCACTCTGATTGGTTAGAAATGGGCTTGGCTCCCTAGCGCTCCATTGGTCAGTTGGCCATGGTGATGACATGCAGCTGTTCGGTGGTGTATGACAGGGTAGAGGCCCCTCAGAGCCTCACCTGCAGTCATGGTTTGGTAGGATTGTATCTGGCTTATTAATGTCATGCGCCCAAACGCATGCCGGATGGGTCCTTAAAGGTCCACAGGCGCCCCCCCCCCCCCCCAAGTGGAATTTGGAAGAATGCCGGCCCCTTTAGGAAAGAACATCCGAACGGAACTCGTGCCCGGGCAAAGATTAAGGCGGCGAGCGCGCCCCCACCTGCAGGCCAGTGCTGCCGCTGTTGAGGAATGCCTTTTACATGACAGGCTCTGTCCGGTCTGTCTCCCGTCCCATAGAATTCCTCTGTAAGGAATGCCCCAGGGTGCACGTCCACTTTCAGCGCGTGGACCTGAAGGACATTCCGCTGGAGCCCGCGGTCTTCCGCCGCTGGCTGCACGGGAGGTTTGAGATCAAGGATAAGTGAGTATCCCCCTGACTCCTCTTTTTTTAATTTCACATAATCTAATACAAAGGTCGGGGGCCTTTCAGAGGGTACACGGAAAGCATGTTTGAGAGATTCTGTAGCAGGGGGGTGTCTGAGGTGGTTCCTGCTGATTGTGTGATTGTGCCCGGAGGATCTCCCCCCCCCCCCCCCCCCCCACCCCCCCAACGGACCCGCCGTGTTCGCGGGGAATCACCTCCGTATGCCTGGCCGCCCTCCGCTTGATGGGTCTGGGGAG
>JAODKE010000068.1:710807-728225 GCA_026779605.1 Mormyrus hasselquistii
GCTCCAAAGAGGGCTTGTCAGGTAGACGATACGCGTGACGCAGAGTGGAAGTTCTCCTGTATGAGAGCGAGAGGCTGTCACTCCGTCAATCTGCAAGCCCAGAAGGCCTCCTCACTTCATTAAAGGGTAAGAATCGTAGGTAGAAGCCGAGTATGATGGCTTATGCATGTTAGACGTTCCGCTTCTCTTTTAACCATGATGTCATTGTCGGTTGTTCGCCTAATTGACTCAGACGGGCTGGAATCGCTTCCAGGAACGCTGACAAGGGTTATACATTGTTTGCTGTTGTACACTTATCAGCATCTGAAGAATTAGTCTTGATTCCATTAATCAAACATGTCTCTGTATGCGAGTGAGTGTCTCTTGGGTTTCTGTGCAATTGGTTGCAGATGTTTAGAGTAGGATTTCACCTATGTAAGCCGCCCCCCGCATTTTCCCACAACGATGTGAGATCTAAGACCCGCCCACGGTCGGGGTGTCACTGCATTTTGCCAAACTTCACATGTGGGTCCACGAGTTCAAACCGAATGATGAATAATTATCCTCGAGGAGACATCGCTCCCGGCGTGCTGTTTGAAGCACTCTAGCCAACGAGACGGTACTCCACACTCTTTCGCGCTGCCTCAAATGGAGAACATTTACCGTATTTACCTTTGCGCACAGTTGGGATTCTACATTTTTAATTTGTCTGGGAAATCTTTTTGAGGTGTGTTTTCATAGTGTGCATATTGTACTCCTGGAGGGCTGTGTGTGCTTGTGCACACATGCGTGTGCGTAAAAACAAAGTACACTGGTTCTTTTTAATGCTTTATTACAGCATCGTGTGTTATTTTTCTTTATCACATCTGTGTTTTCAGTTTCTTTACGTGCTTATTTTTGGCCTGCATGGTGGGGAGTTTCCTTCTTCCACGTTGGTAGTCTTGGGTTTTGTTCTGGTCTGCTGGCATATCCTCTCCTCGGTATCTGTTTGCTTAAAAGTGTTATCTGCAGAGGGGCTGGCTGATTCAGTATGAACAGTATTAAATCATAGAAAACGGTGAAGAAATGAGACTGTGAACTATGATTCATTACTGACAGATGCCATCTTAAAGTGCCATTTTGTTCTCTGAGGTTTGTGCCTTGTACCTGATTTAAAGAATTATCCTCAATCCCTCACTCAGAGGACAATCGCGGCAGAACGTACAGGGCATTTTCCAGTCCAGTCAAGGGCCTCCGATTGTGCTGCGTCTCCACCGTGTGGACATCAGTGGAACTGTCCCCCAGAAAAATAATCATTTACTAGTTTTACTTCTGTTTGTTCCTGTCAAACCAGGGTCTTCGTATTGTCAGTTGTATTAAGATGGAATTAAATAACCCACTGCCCCCCCAAAACCATTCTATAATTTCTGGTTATAGTCATAAATATTGAGGTATTTATTTGGCATGTATGTGGCAAAATATGGGGGGAAAAAAGCTGAATATGGAGCAGAATCTAGAGGATTGCGGTAAACTCTGATTGTGGTGTAAAATCCTGATCAATGTTGCTAGACCAAAACGTATATAAAATATGCTAGATACAATATTTTAAACCCTGTGTGATTTATGCACAAGTAATCTAGATTTGGGGGGGGGGGTTTAATGTCCTAAGGCACTTTTTGATGAGCAAGGCCCTGTGTTCCTGGGGTAAAGCCAGTATTTCAAAGGTAGCACCTGGCAAAGGGATAGAGACCTTTGGCCGAATTGCACCAGCTGCCTGTCTGTCTTAAGGAGGAGACAAGCTTGAGTGAGATGGCAGCACATAGATACTTAGAATTACCTTTCTGGGTTGTAGACCCCATTTGCTGCAAAATTAAATAGTTAATTCCTTCTGCAAATTTTGCTTGTTTTTGCTTCTTTTGAACAATCGATCAGTTCTTAAGTATATAAACTCCCATCCACACCTTTGGAGTGTTTTATTTAATCTGACTTGTTGCTGTTAAATTTCCTTCATGTCATGTTATGGGATTCAATGTCATTTGCTTGAAAAAAGAGGTTTGTCGGTGGACAGCTACCAGTGCCCAGCCGAAACGTAGCCATAAGTATCTGCAAGAACCGAATTCTACCTCTGCGAAAATGTTCTGGCGTGCTTGTGAAAAGTTTACCAACAGACAGCTTGGAAAAACTTCTGCTGCACCTCATGCGTGTGGATTGAAATGTTTTTTTTTCTGTGTTTATTTTACTTCTCTTTCTCTTGCATTGGACTGTCATCTGAAGTTGGGTAAATCTTTACTGAAACAGGTTTTTCTTTCACATTTGCCTTCATGTGCACTGACTCACCCGTGAGTTAATATCACCTCTTCATCAGTCCTGATTATAATAAAATTAAATATACTTTAAGAATGACAACTTCTTTGCTTTATGCACTCAGCTACATTTGCGTGAGAATTACCCTTCATCCTTTTTCCCTTATTCATGTTTTTCTTCTTTGACTGAGAAGCACTGTTTTCAAGTAAACCTATTTTTATCTTCTATTTGAATTTTTAATAAGTGCTGTGTGTTAATAAATCGATATTTTTTTGCTCTAAATACTAGAAGTAGTAGTCATTCTGTATCATCTTCTGTATGAATGTGCTGCCTTTCTGTAGTATGTTTCCCACGCTCCTTACATTGACATACTACATGCACACAGGGCCCCACAATTCAAATCTTTACAGATCATTTCAGATACATCAAGATCCATATGCTCTTCTCATTTTAAAAGGCTATACTTTTGTTTTAAAACAAATGCTTAAAACTACTGCTGTTTTAAACATTGTTTGCAATTTCACTATCTGCGAGTGGAAGCTGAGTTTTTATGGCTACTTGCAAGTATTAAAGCATCAGTTGCCCTGTCGCATGACATTTCACACTTTAATGTACCACTATACACTTTTGAATTATACGTGGACAATGGCAGGTGTTCTTCACGGTCAGTCTTCTTAAAACCTTTTCCATGAAGGATGTGACGCCGATTTGTCGATAACATCCTTATCTTTAAGTGGATCTGCGCCTCTCTTTTAGGCAGCCAGCCTTCATTTTCATCCCTCTGTCATCACGTAAAAATATAACACATTCATGGTTGCCAATCTCAAATACCTATAATACAGGTTTTATGCACTTGTCGCCCCCCATTAGATCCGCGGCTTTTGTTTGGTTTTGCAGGCGCGGCACGCCTGAGCTCCCACCCCGACAGGTAATAATCCGTAACACCTGGGCGGCTCCGTGTGTCCGCCCCCCCCCCCCCCCCAGCTCCCACACAAAGGCCTGTTTTGTTCACCCAGCCCGAGGCTTACATGACCCTTAACACAACTTCCTGACTATCGATAACATTTCGAAAAACAAGTATTTCTTTGTTTTTTCCTCTCCTCTTGAGGCGGATAATATTTACGCAAGCTGTGAGGCGTGTTTTGTTAAAGTCCACAGCAGAGATTATTCAGGAAACTGGCGCTGCACTTTACGCCTGTCCTAAGACTTGTCAGTGCAGTTCTGCTGAGTGGCCATATAAAGTCCTCCATGACCAGCACACCAAAGTCACTGTGTCTCTGTTCCGTTAAGTATCTCTGTGGTGTGGGGTAGCGAAGTGGAAATGCTTGTGCTTTATTCTCTATTTCATAAAATAAATAAAAGCCACTGAGACATCCAAGAGATTTATATGGATATTACGTTATAGTCACAGCTGCTTTTTATCTCAAGCACTTTGACATATTTTAAGCATTAAAGTGTACTACTTTAGGAAAAATAATCTTTTATATCTTAGTCTCAATTTAGTTTCTCGTTCACCGCACGTTGCAATACATTTTATCTACTGTATGGTTTTTAACCACCTGTATGACAGCCGTTCTGTGATTAATAAGGGATGGGGGAAAATCATTACACTTGCTGAGGCCTTCATTAATAAAACACGGTGGAGACAATGAATGGATTTATTACACGCTTGTTTATTATTAGAAACCTAGTTCGCACACTCTTCCCAGCTAATCGAGTGTTTATATTTTTTGTCTTGTGCATGTCAAGATTTACTGTCTTGTGTCTTAATACGTTTCATTTTACGTCATACATTTCTAAATTTTATTTGCTTTTTGCACTGACTAATGAAGAACGATATTTCATCTCATGCATGACCCATGCCTTACAGCCGAGACAACAAAACTTTTATGCAACGTCACGTCGGACTGCTTGCCGACACTGTGCTGCACTTCCACGGCGATACCTGCAGGGGTCGCTGGACGCCGGCATCATCCCAGGGGGACGGCGTTCCCTTTAAACTGAATTTCCGGTTCTGTGTTTTATGTAACATGTTTTGATTGGACTTCCTTAATTAATACTTTCGTACTGTTAAAATGACAGGCAATTAACAAGTTTTCCTGAAACCAAAACCATCTGTCATAACGGCATTTGATCCGTTGTCGTTTATTCGATTTTTTAACGTGAGTAACAAAATTAGATTTCCCGGGATGTACATTTTCATATATATATGAAATATATATATATATATATTCGAATAGAAACCGGTCAGATAGCCTAAATTGTTTAATTTCAAATGGTTTCGTTCAGTTTGCGTTTTTTGCTACTCAATATGGCGACGTAGCTGTGTATCTACGCGACTTGGAGTGACTCGCGTATCCTGCCAAGAAATAGTCGGTTTCAGGCTGCTCTGAGGTTCCCGAAAGGCGGATTATAGGCACTGTGTGACTCTCTCGGTTTGTATGCCTGCTTCTTTACTTACCCGCTTTGCCAGCTTCGGCTTCCCCCCGTTTCTGTACGTGCGGAGCTGCGGCTGCCATTGCGGGCTCTCGGACGCTCGTGCCCTGCGCATTTTGTGTATTTACGCCGAATTCATTGTTTATATCGGTTATGGGCGCTTCTTTTCTTGGTAACTACACCCATTCACTCTGCAATAGCTGGCAGTAGATCTATTAAAGTTGCACAGGAAAGAAGACTGTGACCTTATGAAATGAATGTAACCTCCATAAATAACGACAGATATTTAAAGGGAGGTTTATACAACCAACAAAAACAGCACTGAGCTGTAACTCTAACGGGGCTCTTCTGGTAACCAAATGAAATTCAAACCACTCTCTTCTCACTGGTAGGACCATGGCTGTTGACTGGCTCGGATTTGCTTATGCCATGGCTGTCCTTCTGGGAGGGATTGTGGGGTACCAGAAGAAAGGTATGAGTATTACTTGTATTACTTGCCACCGCATGCTGGAGCAGCCTGAGATGCACTTAATGCTGCAGAATGTCTGCTGTCCGCGTCTCAGCTCTCTATAAATGATCCCACCTCATGCAGGCAGCGTGATGTCGCTGAACGCTGGCCTTCTGTTCGGAGGTCTGTCTGCGTACGGATCCCTCGGAATCACGAACAATCCCAGCGTTTCCCTGTGTGAGTAGTGCAGTGCAACTTCACCTGCTTCACCTATTTGCTTTCTCCGTTTAATCTCTGGTCCTTCTGTTCCCCCTGTGTGTGACATGGCAGTGTCATCAGGATCTCTGGCTGTCATCATGGGATTGCGATACTGGAAGTCTGGCAAATTTATACCAGCTGTTATGGCTGGTTTAAGGTGAGCAGGAAACAAACATTTTTAGCAATAATCTGGTCATTTTGTCATAGTCATGTAATCACATGTGACTAACAATCTCCTAAAATCGCGTTCAGTATGAGATGGCATTTGTTAATAGTCCTGCTGTTTTGGTGTGTGAAACAGTCCCCACAATGTTAGTCTGGTATTGAGGTGACTTTATATGTTGTTAGAGGGCTTCTTGCGGTAAATCGTTTGCTTGGTAGGTAACCAGCGTCTCTGATCTGATTTCAGCACCCTGATGTTCCTGCGACTTCTCCTCCTGCTTGTACTGTAGCATGCCCCCCCGCCGCCCCCCCCTCAGGGTGAGCCATGCCCGGTTGTCCCTGTGCTCAGAGGTCCATTGCCCCTCAGTCTACCATCATTCCTGCTCCATTCCTGATCTGTGTAATTGCATCAGCTAATTCCAGAGATGCCATATCACAGTTAACATATCCGCTCACTGGGAATGGGAAGTGTAAGGACAGTCGGAATGTGTCCCACTGTTTATCCTGACATTCCAAATAAACTTCGGAGCATTTCAGTTTTATCTTCTCCTGAGAAGTTCAGTTTTTCCTCCCCCCCACTAACCTCCGGGCTTACATTAGGTGTGGATGACAGGGATACAGCTTCATCTGTCTTCCACGTTTTTAGAAAACGCAAGTAAAAATGTGGAGTTTTCCCTGTACAGTAATACTAATGACATGGTTCTTATCAGAGCAATGCAGAGATCCCTGGCCTTTTACCCACTATAAGGCAGCCTCTTCTATTCATAACAGTTCTGTAAATATACTCTTCACGCCACTGTGTGCCACCTTAACAAAGCAGGGGATTGAGTAGTTTGGTTAAGGTTGCACAGGGTTGGTCTTCTCATCTTTGTAGCCATAGTTGTGTGAGGGGCTTCATTGATTTTGTCACTTAAACCTTTACCTCGATTATGATTTTTAATGTTTTGCTTCACGCAGATTAGTTGTTCTACCTGTAATTTGATTATAGCGCCTTTATTTGCTCTGCCAGAGTTAGTCGTAAGAAAGTAAACATTTTAAAGTTCAAGTATTATGTGTGAATATTAAAAATAGCATGTTTCTTTTGTATGTTTCCAAGATAATTCTAAAGCATTAAGCTTTCCCCAAGTTGATTTAAAAACCACCAGAGTTCATCTTTCTTCTTGTTCTTTGATGGCACAAGAGCATGTTGTCTGAAGCCATCGTTACATCTGCATAGAGTGTGGGTGATGATTGGGCCACATGACACCATGTGTGCTCAACTGATATGCCGTGCTGAAGTCCGCCCCAATTATGGTTATATTGCTGGTGTTGTTTATAACAGCATGCCCATGCAAGAATAGTAATACAATGGCACATTTGTATTGGTGATCCTATGATCTACCATCTATTACTGTAATCCAAACCCATCACATTTGCAAAGACTATTTTGTTAAGAGGAATCTGGCTGCATTGTGTGTTTAACACTGAGATTCAACATGTATTTGGCACGTTTTACACATTTACGCAATGGACTTTGGATCAAGAAATACAAGCCTTTTGCAGGTGGCTTTAATGGTCTCAGACACCTGGAACAACAATGCAGAAAGACAGAGGAAATATTGGGACCATTTTCTGAAGGTGAACTTCCTATAAAACAGTCGTGTTGTGTCTTTTGGTAGCTGTCCTGCAGAGCACTCCTGAGGTTCTCTAAAACCGTAGCACCTCCTTCACGGTTCTCACGTAGACCTCGTCGGGCTGGCCCTTCCGCTTGCTTCCCTGCTGCAGGAACTTGCTGATGGCTGGAACGCTCATCATCCTTGCCTGAAAAGCCTGCAGAATGAACCAGTCTTAAAACACGGACATTTCCTTTCAGTCCAAAGACAGGCAACTAGATGAACTGGTATTTCATTATTGCCCCCAGTGTATGACTGCCGGCATGTGCTTCCTGTGATGGACCAGCACCCTGTCCAAGGTGTTCCCCTGCCATTTGCTGCAGGCATAGCCTCCCATGCCATTCTGTATTGGATAAGCGGTTGGATTTCTGAAGGTAGAAGGGGTGACTAATTAATCCCCATTCTAAAGCAGTACATATCTCAACTAAACATCTGAACCTTATCCAAGTTGGGTCCTGTAGAAGATCTGCACATTTCATTAAACCTATAAAGCAGTATACATTTTTTCAAGACCATGAAACAGTAAAGCATACTTCAGATAAGTTGTATAACATGTCAGCTTTCTGCTTGTCCACACACAAGCATACCATCATTGATAGTGAGCTTCATAAACCTTTACTCGCACAGTGAGTCTCCTCTTTAAGGCTTAATAAATTAGTCATTAACATGTAGTTCAGGATTGTTGGGCTCTAACCCTAGGAAATGACCAATACTGAAATACATTAGATTTATATGTATGGATTTTTGTGGTCTGTAGTTATGTATTTTATTCTAAGGTGGATCAGTTCATTCTCCAGCGCCTGTTTTTTGCTTGACACAAGTTGCAATTGATTAGAATCAACTCATTTGACACTGAGCTATAAATTAAATGCTAAACATCATGTGAATTTGTGACAACCGATTATGGCGACTTGTTCGTTCTGACGAGAGGTTTAATTTTCTATACAATATAAAGGACCCACCCCACCCCCAGAGTGCTGGAGGGTTAGAATCTACGGTTATTTATGGAATTAGCAGATGCTCTGGTCCAAAGTGATGTGGAAGTGAAAAGGCTTTGGGTGCTGGACCCGCCCTCTCCCTGAATTACCTGTAGATCTGGGAAGGTGGAGAGCACTGAGGGACACTTCTCCTCCACCATTAAGGTGGCTTCCAGCAGGTGAACATCTGCACAGCTTATCTGCTCGCCCACCAGGTACTGAGAATTAGCCAATGCCTGTTGATGAGAGAATGATGGTTTTAAATAAATCGAACCGCAATTCACAGTCCCTAGACCGTGTAGCACCGATGGCACACCTTTTCATAGACGGGGAAGTATCGCTCTAAGGCCTTGTGGTGCATCTCATCCAGTTTGGCTTTCTGATTGTCTGGGGTAAGGAATGGCATCATCTTCATCATGTCCATCAGATCTCTGGTTCCCTCAGCAAACATATCAATCCTTCAAATGGAAAAACAGAATGTGCATCCTTGCATTGCATCAGGAGGAAAATGTTTTCTGGCTAAAGTCAAAGCTATTTTTATTTTATTTAATTGTTTAAATATATCATGAGACTAACTAGGGTTGAGGTATTACTGCCTGGTTAATCAGCTGATGTAAAGAAAACACCAACTTAGCGATTCACTGTCCCTGTCACAGACCATCCTGCGTTTCAAGTGTATTACTACTATAGGCCACATTTTTATCATAAACTTCATATGGCAAAAATATTTTCACATATTAGTTCGTTGTGTTGACAAAATAATTAATGTAAAAACATGTGAAAACGGTACTTGACTCTTTCTTTAAGGTCCTTCCCATACAAATTGTACTTCGCAGATATATAGTTGAGAATAGCCTTGGTCTGCACGAGCTTCAGCCCGTCCATTTCAACCAGAGGCACCTGCTGAAACATAAGCGATCCATCTGCAATAAAAGTTCAAGAATTTATTTCTGAATAAATGCACACTGCGCAAATTCACAATGGTGCTCCGACCAAAGTGTAATGGTCGTATCACAAGTTAAAATATGGCCAGATGTGTGATGAAACTATGTCAATAAGGGGGAGGGGTCATACCTTTCACCAGGTTCAGAAACTGCTCTCTGGTCTTCAGTAGCACTTCGTCAAACTGAACAAGGAGAAACTTGTTTATGCAAAAATGTAAACTAAAAAAAAACTTTTTAAGGTCCGGTTTTGCTTGCAAAAATAATGACACCCCTACAAATTCTCACTACATAGCTGGCAGCAAATAAATAAACCGAGCGACTCGAAACGCAGTGTTTATAAAATTTTACCTAATTTTATCGTCGGTCTTTACCTCGACCCCAGCCACCGCCAACAGCCACCTAATAGATTCCATCTGTCCTCTTCCATCAAAATAATATAGGGTAACTTTTTCTGCCATCTCCGCGAGTTTTTATCTAGAAAGGGGGATAAATGAAAGGGCTGTGTGGTGGAAAAACATAACATTAAATAAATTAAATCAAATAAATCTGGTCATAAACTTGCTTCTTATACTTGCAGGTAGGTGATCCTTAGAACTGCTGCTCCAGGTCGTGAGAGCTTCGCCAGAACGTACTACTTAAATCGTTTCACAGCGACTGCGAAGAGCCAATCAAAGGGCGGGAAAAAAGAACCAATTGTCTTGCTCATCGTGAAATATATTTGCATAGTCGGCCCACATTTACAACAAAGCATTATGGGTTATCAAAAAAGTAATATTCCGTATAAATGAACAACTAAAAAAATACATAAATCAGGACATACTAATTCTGAGTGATTTTATATTTTTGTTATCTGTCATGAGTAAAAACATGCCAGTTAATCACCATGACTGAAAAGGGTATACATTCGCGGTCGAATAAAAACCATCAGGATAGGTTTATTCATCGGATGTGAGGGCGATCTGGTTGCGACATCTGTCACCCCATCGATCGCTAGGGTTGATTCGGCTGATCTGGCTGGCTAGGCGGGTGTCCCCCTCCTCCCTCACCGCTCCATGTGCGTCCCTCCCGAAGCCCCGCGCTCGGTGGAAGAGGACGAGTTGCCCCCGGCGGAAGAAAATCGTTCAGAGGTTTACGAGTAGCTGCGCTCCCCTGCTAGAACCTCCAAACAAGCTCAAGGCCCATTTGTAGGAGACACGTAGGGAAGTCAAGCTCCGAGACTTCAGACACATCCAAGTGCGGCGCTGCACGTGGCAGTCTGCCTTCGTTTTCCCATTTATTCTGCTTATTTTTGCTAACAGACTACTCAGCAACACAGCTACCTGCATGCTTTGAAAAGCTTAGTTAACCTTAGTTTACAACATAAGGAACTGCACACATGCAAAATTAACATTTGTAGCTTTGTCTATGCTGTGAATTTATCCAAAGACTTTCAAACGGCTGATCCTGGTCAGATTCAGAGGGGTGCTGCTCATTTCATGAGGATTAATTACAGGCATAATATTTTAACAGTACTGAATAAAGAATCACTACTTGTTACATAAAAAACATTGGCCTTACTATCAAATTTTTTATATATTTTATAATAGCATGTAGTTATGAAAATAAGAAACTGACACTTTAAAACATGATTCAAAACAGCCAAACACATTTACTGCAGTGGGACAGAATACTAAAATATAGAGAATATATATCTGCGAGTAATATTTATATATGGTTGCAACACACTAAGAACTTGTAGTTAAACAATACTTTAATAACTTGGATACACTGCTGTATGGAGCATGTCATCAGTTAACAAAAAGTTAAAAACTGGATTACTGAACCTGCAAAAATATTATTTAAATTAAAAAGGTAAACAATGACAACTGTGACAGAAAACAAGACATTAAGATTAAAAAAATGAAGCACGAACACCATCATATCACACTAAAACCATCACGTCAGTCCCGTATTTTCCACAGTGAAATCACAGTGACTTTTTAAATGCAAATAATCACTGCATATAAAAAAAAACATGGGTCCAGAATGCATATATGACTCCTTAACTGGAGCCAAAAAACTCAGACTCATTCTGTCAGTCTTAAAAAAAACACAGGACCCTAACTGTGTGAACACTGGATTACAGAAACAAAAAGGGGACACGGGCTGGAGATTCTATAGGAGTCACAAATACAAAATTTGACATCGACCCTGCAATAAAGTGTGCATTCCATCTGACAAAAACACACATCAAAAACAACAATAATTCTGGCCAAGTGCATATTTAGCCATATAAAAGAGTTTTACTTGTACAATATATACAGAGACAAATACAAAACAGATTATTATTGCTGCATATCATGTATGTACATGTTGTATATCAAAATACCAGCGTAAAACATGATTGGCTGTGTTAAGCCAATGTGGCCAATGGGAGGCTGGCCACCTGGCCACCATAAGTCACTAACGGTGCCCATATTTGGCCGACCAATCTGTACGACCATGTACAGGTGCGACGGGGGGGCGGAGCCTGAGACCAGGGGTGCTCTTGGTTGGCGAGGAAATATATGATGTGGCGGCAACTTCGTTCCGATTTGATCTCCATGTTGCATAATCTCAGAGGAGAGAGGAAAAAAAAACGAATGAATACGAATATAGAACCAGAAGTGATCATTAAGCACATAACCATGGGCATAAGAAAATCGATAATGGAAAAAAATAAAATCATAGCTTGTAATTGTTTAAAGTAATTGTTTAAAGCTTGCACAGCACAAAAGCTGAAGGTTATGTCACACTTTACCTACTGAAAGTTAAGATATCCTTTATCGTTCATGACTTGCGTAACGTACATTTTGAGATTTGACCTTAATGGCTTATCTCACGAGCAGTGCCAGGCTCCTGTCGCCAGACACACTCACTGGACACTGGCGAGTCCTTGACAGGGCCCATGCGAAGCCTCTGCCCAGCGAAGCCCGTGTCCTTTTTGTAAGATGAGGACATGAATCCACTTGGAAGTGTGCTGGTGCCTGCGTTTGTTCAGAAATACCAGCCGATTACTATTTAATACCTAGATGTGTTACAATGAAAAACTGTCCCCCCCCCCCCGTAATGAACAAGCAAGGCTTAGTGGGGCTGCCCCAGTGGGGGAGAAGGGGGGGGTAGGCTCACCCTGGACAGCCCTGAGAAGCGTCCCTCCTCCCACGGGGATGCTGTTCCGCCCCCACAGGATGTTTCCGCTGTGATCCTTTTCCGACTTTATTGCCACCATCGTTTTTGAACTGATCCCTATATTATAAGGATGAGGGTGAGAATTTACTCAGAGAAGATGTTTGAGGCGCATTCAACTTTTGCCAGTTTAAATCACTGAATTTCTAATACAAGAGTAAGAAAAATGTTAAGAGAAGAAATAGTAGGGCAACAGTGGTTTTATTGAATAACCCTTTAAAACAACAGTGAGTGCAGACACTTGCCGGGCAGATAACGAGATTGCTTCAGGTAATGCTGCTTAGCAGAGGCTGTCCGGGTCACACTCAGGTCCTGGTGAGACGGCGGGAGATTGGCGTTCCCGAGGCCAACCACATCAGCTCCGTTAGTGCCACTGAAGTCCTGGGCGCTTCCGAACCTGCAGGACGGCGCCTGTTAGGCCAGAGGCAAACGACAGCAGCGGGTCCTGGCCAGTACGACGAGATGCCCGCACCTGCCCAGGGCCTCGTCTCCCGGCCTCCGCTTGTCATTGGCCAACTTGGTCCTGCAGAGGGCGCCTGCCGGCAGCGCTTCCGTTTCCTCGTAATCGTCCCAGTCGTCAGCTTTCAGAGTCCCTTCCCCGTGGCCCCAGCGCCGCCGGCCGGCTCGAGGCTTCGTCAGGTAGCCGGCCAGGTTAGCGTTCTCGGTCTCCCCGGCCAGCCGCTGTGGACAGGGATGTCCCCTTACACACCGGCCACTCCCACTCCACCCAGCCAGCTGCACCCCCCTCTCGCATGATCAGAAAGCAAGACCACCTGGGCTGCCCGCTGCCTGCGCCCACATGCTGACATACTTTGTTAAGGAAACACACAGTCCTTGTGGAAGGAGACGGCGTGAGGGATATGGCACGTGACTCAGGGCCAGCACAGGACTGTCAGCACCATTAGCAAAGTCACCATCGTTAGCACAGTGAGCACTGTTAGCATCGCTAGCGCCAGTACCTGCTCAGCCTGCTGCATCCCCATGCCGTGGAGCAGCGGGAGGTGGAGCTGCGGCAGCCCCAAAGCCTCGCCCATCTTGCCGGCCGGCTCTCGTGGCTCCCGCTCGGGTTCCGCCCTCTGCCGATAGAGGGGCGAGGGGCCCGGCTGGATCTGCTGTAGGGGACGAGAGGGCAAGCGGTGCTGCGGGGGGGGCTGCGGGGGGGGCAAGGGCTTCAGCTGTGGGGGGGCCGCCTGGGGCCTGTCCTGCTCCTGGATCTGCTGCGGGGTCCCCAGAACCTGGCCCACGAAGAAGTACGAGTACCGGAGAGCCTGGAGGTTGAGAGGAAACAGGTTCAGGCACCGTTGTGCTGACATCTCATGTCTGTCAGGTGGGGGGGCTGAGTGGACACATTCTCCCATCCCTCTGCAGAGTGGTCACCTGACTAGCAGTCGGTCTCTTCTTGGGGTCCCACTGGAGCAGGTCCCGCATCAGGTGGATGCCCTCAGTGCTGGCGTTGGGGATCAAGGTCCTCAGGTTACTGGGCACACACTGTGGCCAGCGAAAGCTCATGGCTGCAGCCAGCTGATAGCCCTCCAGCCAATCGTTCTGCGAGAGGAGGATCATGTGATGTTCCTACCTCACATTTATGGCTTAAGCCGACCACACGCCAGGTGACATTAAACAACAACCTTTAGGTTACCAACCTAGGTTAACAACCTTAGGTCTGCATCCTTAGCTGTCACGCTAACGGCTAACTACCTTCTTTGGCGTCCCCAGAACTTGGCAGATTTTGAAGATGGTGTCCACTTCGCTGGAGCCAGGAAACAAGGGCCTCAGCGTGTAGAGTTCAGCCATGATGCAGCCCACAGCCCACTGGTCGATCGGAGAGCTGTAGCTGGTGGACCTCAGGAGAACCTCAGGGGCGCGATACCTAGGGGCATGAGAAGCTCAACTTTGCAGCTACAGACTGAACACGCATCGAGTGGTCTGTGCTAGAAGGCCAGTAACAGACCTTTCGCAGGAGCCTGGGTAATACTATGCTTCCTCCTCACTCACGAATAGTGAACATTCCAGGTAGACCAGAGGGTTTAAGACATCAATAGAGTGCACGATCTCTGCCAGGCTCACTTGACCTACCATGTGCCCCCGAGAGAGGGTTACACCCCCACTCACCATCTTGTCGAGACGTAGTCCGTGTAGGGGGGCCGGGAGCGTATCTCCCGCGCCAGGCCGAAGTCTGCGATCTTCACCAACTCGGGACCCATGCACAAGAGGTTCTCCGGCTTCATGTCCCGGTGAAAAAACCCTGAGGGGCACAAGAAGGTTCAGCTGGGGCGGGATCTCGGCGCTTCACCCACGCTGAGCGGCGACGCCTCACACGCACCATGTTTGTGAATGAAGGCCAGCCCTTGCAGGATCTGATACATGATGTTCCTCACAGCAGACTCGGGAAACAGCCGACTCCTGCGGTGTGAGATGCGGAATGGTGTCATGCCTTGAGCAGCCATGACGGCCTTCAAAGCCAAGGCAGAGCTGGAAACGCAGGCCGCTCTGCGTGCTAAAGTGCTACAGAAGAACATGGCCTCCTACTAGCTATCATAAAATGTAACCTTTAATGGTAACTACAGTATTCAGATTTTGGGGATTATTTAATAAAATGGAGGTGTTTATATGGTTGCGTTTTGAATAATTCCTCTGTTCAACTTTTGGGATCCACCCGGATCTGTTTCAGTCTGAGGATACGTCTAGCTGGACAGAATGGCCAGCCGCGCGGAACTCGATAACCGCACTAAAGAGACACTCACCGGTCTTTCATCAGCTGGTACAGGTTCTCTTTCATATACTCAAACACGAAATACAAATGGTCGTTTTCCCGAATGACTTCCTTCAGTTTCACGACGTTGGCGTGGTTCAGTTTTTTCAGCGACTGCAGTTCCGGGGGAAAAGTGGGAGAAGGTCACAGCCATGAAAGAACCGGCCTCACGGAACTCAACGGAATGCCGGGAAAGCACAACGCGCCTGTAAAGGAGGAGCATGGCATGCTGGGATATGAGGCCCGGTCAGAGGCCACACGGCGCTTGGGGTGGGGACCCCTCCCACCGCTTAATCAACTTGGGAAGGCTTAAATCACACCACAAACCACAGCAGGCTGGCAGGGGAGGGAGGAGGCTTTGGCAGGTATCTGATGGATCATCGCCATGCACTGGCAAAGTGCCGGGGTCGAGCAGACCATACCAGTGGCCCATAAGGGCATCACTCAAGGACATGCTAAACAAGGGGCAGCCCTAACTCTGCTCTGCTGGATTTCGGAGTATGCAGCCTGGCAGACACCCTGCGTTTTGGACAGAAAAGCCAGGAAATGGAAAGGAAATTCACACATCCCAGGGACACACGGCCACCTACTGTATCATCTGTGCTGGTATCTGAGCAGTGCTGCCATTTAACTAGGTGGGGGTGGGTAAAAACAGCATAAGACACTGGTTAGGCAGAGAAGGCTTGTGCGATTTACCACTGTGCAGAATCCTGCCATTTTCCAGGTAGTGCTTCACAAGATAAGAGTTCTCAAGCTTGGCAGGACCCTGACCCCTGACCTGGCCCAATCCCACCTCACCCCCAGCTACGATCAATGCCCATTATTCATCCCCATGGTCTAATGTCACCCCAAAGTCAAGAATGCGGAGAATTCCCTGAACCCGACAAGCAGGATGATGGTGCGTGTCCAGCGGCGCATAACTGACGGTCCCGGAGACGCGTCGCTCTGGCCCATTTTACAATGCCGGCGTGTGACTGTTGCTCTCTGGGATGCGTTACTCCAGCCTGCTCTACAATGGCGGCAAATGACCGATGTTCTCAGAGAAGCGTTACTCCAGCCTGCTGTACTATGGCAGCGTGTGACTGACGCTCCCAGAGATTCTACGCTCCAGCCTGCTCTGCAATGGTGGCGTGTGAATGACTCTCCCAGAGACGCTACGCTCCGGCCCGGTCTACAACGGCGGCGCATGACCATTGTGGCAGCACCACAATGAGGTACCTTGACCTCCCGGAGATTCATACACTCCTCCCATGAGTAGAACTTCCTCTTCATTCTGAAAAACAAGCAAAACCAACATCAGTCTGAAGGGTGAAACAAAACTCATAAATTCAAGGTTCTGAGTTCAGATCCAGGGTATTAACAGTATTGACCCCCAAGAAAATACCAAAAAAAAAAAAATACAAAATAATGATTTTATATTCCAGGCTTAGAAAGTGCACAGTGAGGTTCAGTGAGTGACCCCACCGTCAACATTTGCAGTTCTTAGATCACAATCTGCATTTAGATCCCTGCTATTTTTACAAGGCGTATTCAGCAGCTAAATTATTCAGCAGCAACGACTCCTGAGAAGCCCAATGACTCACATTAAACCCAGCACTGCACCAAAGGGGGGTGGGGGGGGGGGGGATAGAAAATGTATAGGAACAAATTATGTATGCATAGCTTTGGATTAACGGATCACTATGCATGTATAACCACTCTCCATGCGACACCCCCACACCCCTTTGAGTCTGCAGGATGACGATACAGGATCCTTCAGCAGGAGTAACAGAGCTCATCCATTTTTTGAGATGAACACTGACATTTCTGCCCCCCCCCCGTGCCAGATCAACTTAAATGCCAAATGCCTCATGCTTTTAATCCTGCTCCCCTCCTCCCAAACTGAACACTGTTCACATGTGGTTTTGACAGCACAGCAGAAAGCTAAGCAGGCTCTCCTCCCGGCGGGATCTCACACGGGAAGAATGCTATACGAACCTGAAGCGGCAGCAGTCGCGCGTTACACGCGGCTGACGACGCAGGATAATTCCTCACCCCACCCGTCACTGCATTACGGATTATGTGTGGTTGTAAAATCGGACATTGGTAGGCCCAGGAGTGGAGGCATGTCGGGTCTGTTATGTCTTAGGCCTTAGGTAAGAAGAGATTGTTTTGAATACTGTGTGACCTCGCTTACTGATAGCTGCCTGCGGTTGGTTCCGCAGACCCTGAAAAGAGATTGGACCTTCGAGAGACAGACAGCGGAGTGGGGGGGGGGGGGGGGGTGGGGGGTGAACCGGTCGCGAGAAGGGAACCAAAAAGTCCAAAAGGGAGAAAAAAAAAT
>JAODKE010000068.1:728325-755129 GCA_026779605.1 Mormyrus hasselquistii
AGTGTTTATAAGAAGAAATACAGGTGGAGCAGCGCTCCCACCAGCGGCACGGGCACCGGCACGGCATACGGGGGCGAGCCGGTGTGGTTAACACTCCACCGGGGGCCGTCGGCGTCTGCTGGCTCACGCGGGGCTCTGAACGACAGCCAGGCCCTGGAAATGCCGCCAGAGAGCCAATTGTGGTTTCAAATAAAAGGAGAAAGGGGAGCTCAGAAGCCAATAAAGGACTTTGCTCACTTATCCTGCTGTTAGGCAGGTAGGCAGACTGCAGACTTCGCACACAATCACCCCTGGGGTAGATAAAGTTTATATACATCCATGTCTTCCAGGTGCACTTGGACGTTACTTTTCATCACAGTGAATACCATTTTATCTCAGATATTAAAACATTTTTATAAGCCTACTAACTGAATAGAGGGGCAGTGTGGTTTAATACATTAGGATGCCCTGAATTGGGAGGTTGCTGGTTCAAATCCCAGAGTTGGCAGAATGATTTCACTGTTCATCCGCTAAACAAATAAAGAAAAAAAAAAATCACTAATGGAGCCACTGACCAAGTGACAGGTCCGTGAAACCGGCCCAGCGGTCTGGTCCGGTCCGCGCCGAGAATCACAGCGTCGCTCACATTCGTACAGTCTAAATTGGGAGCTAAGAGGGGAGGTTGTGGGAGTGTTTGCTTAAGCTAATTGCCCCCGTAATCATCCCTCTATGGGGCGACCCATACACACACTCGATGTATCGCTCATCAGCGAAACACGAGGACTCCGACAGCCACATTTACACGAGGCGGGGCTTCTCCATCAGCCAGAAAGTGCCACGCAGGCCTAATGCAAATGGACATGGTCGTCTTGACACCAAGGGCAGCAGGCTTTATGGGTAATACCGCTATTCATAAACCCTGTTCATAAAAGCTATTCATAAGCCCTAACTGTGAGCCCCCCCCTCCCCTTCCCGTCGATCACGGCCAAACCTCGCGCTTGGCGACGGCCCGTTTCAGCCGGCTGGATTCTGCTGCGTCCTCAAGGAGACGTCGGTCGGCGCCCCCTGGGGGTTATAAAACACCCCGCGTGGCGTGACGCCCCGCCGGCCCCCTGCACCGCGGAACACGGCCGCCCCCCCCTGCCCATTTCCCCGTGCCCTTTTCACTTTATGTACATAATAAGAGGAGACGTGTGCAGATAATTTACAGCGGCAGGGGGATTAAAATCAGAGCTGGGACCCAGCAGGCACCTCACAGGGCCCCTTCACCTTTGGTAAGGCCCCCCTCCTTCCCTAGACGACGCATTGTGTGGTGCTGGGTGTGTCGCCCGTGAACTCTGACCCCGCCGACAGTCCTGCCAGACACTTGGTGCATAAACTTCATCTGATCTGACTTCATGTAAATATGCCGACTTTCCTGATGTCACCGTTCTGAAGCGGCTCAGCACTGAGCAGCTCAGCACAGTCAGAGGCCTGGGGCGCATATACGCAGCGGGCACATCCCACCCCAAACCCTAACCGCCTCCTCTGTGGCCCAGTGTGGGGGTCCGGCTGCGCTACCTGACGCCGAGATCACCCCGCAGGAGAAACCAGGAACGGCAAACGCGTCAGCGAGATCTCAGGCGGATAACGCGGCAGGCGAGGGCAGGCTCGTCCCATGTGAGGGGGCCCTCACCGCCGTCGCTCCGCACCGCGAACCCCACCCCCCCGCCTGGGCTGCAGCAGGAATCCAGGCCCCCGGCCGCCCACTTCAAAGACGAAAGGAAAAAAAAATTAAAAACTAATCTAACCTAGTTTATGACAACAATCCACCTCTGAAACTCATTAAAGGTCTTTCTGTTAGCACTGACGCACATTATCAGCACAGATTAATCAGCGGAGACTTTAGATGAACTCTATTTTTTAAAAAGCGGTAACAGAGGGCTTTTTTGTCTTCAGATGAAAATCAATTAGTGGAGGTAAGGCCACAAGGAAAACGTGCATCAGTCACGGCGAGCCGGCAGCAGCCCCGCGATCAGTCTTCCGAGCCTGGCTGATCAGGGGCCGCCATCCCATCTCCCAGGAAATTAATTTCGTATCTATATTCGGGGCCCACTTTTCTCCTTTGGAGGACCCGTACACAAATTACTTCTAATCAAGGCTGAGCCCCTGTCGGAGGGCAGGGACAAAGGGCCTGGGGCTTTACCGGACCGGCACCGCAACCGGAACCGGCAGTGGTCCCGGAGCCCTGAGGGTCCCACTCACCGGCCAGACTCCTTGTCCAGAACCAGGCAGCGAACCGAGTGGCGAAGACAGTAGATTCCTCCGAAGACAGCGCACATCCTGGGGGGGAGGGACAGAGAGGGTACAGGGTTACTGGGAGGGACTGGGAGCAGGCGTGCCACTCTCCCTAAACTGGAAAACACATCAGTGTCAAAGCAGACTGTCAACAGGTTAGGAAACTGGCTGTGGTCAGATAGTTATGGGTTCAAATCCCACAGCTGAAAGACCCTTAAGCGAGGCTCTTAATCCCTGCATGACCCTGCTTTCCCAAAAACGCATTAAAGCGTCGGAGAAATGAATAAAATGTGAAAAGTAAATCTGGGGAAGAACCTGCGTTTGACGGCACGGTCAAAGGGACACGGCGCCCAAAGAGCTTCCCGGCTGGCCACCGATCTCCCGCCTCTGTAAAGGAGGGGGGGGCAAAGAACCAGGCATTCCAGATGCCAGTGCACCGCCACCAAGGAGATGGGGGAGATCAGGGAGAGATCTGAACCTGGAGGCGGGGGCTGACTCCCCCAAGCCGCTCTGTACCTACCTGAGTCTCTTTATATTAATCATGAGACATGACATCTTAATAAAGTGCTGGGGATGGAATCACAGGCGATCATCGGACACATCTCATGTCCCGAACAAAGGCTCTGTTCAGCAGCGCCGGGCGCCTTTGATGCCATTAACCCCGACTGATGGACGCTTAAGCCGATATTACTCTAATTAACTGGCCGCTGTCCCCCGCGATGATGCGCGCGGTGACTCAAAGGAGCCCGCCCCCGCTGCCGTGGCAGTGCCCCGCATCATCGCTAAATTAACAGTCGCGAAAAAGGGGCCCCGTGCGGCCCCCGCTCTTTACAGCCTCTAAATGCCATTTCAGTTCCTATCAAGCCGCCTATCTGGGATGTGATTTTTTTAATACGGTGGCAAAACAATAGAAGGCATTAATAGCTGCACCCGTGTCAGCGTGCTCGCCGATGATTTATGAGTTTGTGTTTAATTTGATTATTCTATTAATTCTGCTGATTACAGGCGCGGCTAATGTGGAGAAGGTCACATCCAAAATAAATCTGCCTCCTGCCCAGTATTAACCCCCACGCAAAACAATTGCCTCCAACCAGTCATTTCTGTAATTAAAAAGGCAACGTAACGAGAGCAGAATACAGGCTTCAGGCTCCATTGGCACCAGCTGGGCCGGGCTTGAATTGGACTGGGCGGTACCGAGTGGAGAATCTTCCAGGCACTGGGTGCCCGAATCCATCCGGGCTCCTCATTTAAAGGACATTTTCTCCCTGGGGAGTGGGTCACAGGCTGCAGATGGCTCCACAGATCCAGTTCCCATGTCAGATCAGCAGTGGCCCTGTTCTTGGTGACGCCCATCCCACCTGCTCCCTCCTCTCCCCAGGGCAGGCCTCCTCTCCCCGGGGCAGGCCTCCTCTCCCCGGGGCAGGCCTCCTCTCCCCCACCTCAGCAAAAGCCGCTGATGCTGCCTGATTTTAAACACAGCTGCTGCCTTTACTTGTGAGTTTTATCATTGATCCTCTCCAGCCCATAATAACAGATGCATTTCCCAGCATTTCCCAGCTCACAGTCGATTATGCTGCGCAATTAAGCCCATTAATGTGAACGATCTCCGCCGAGTCCCCAGTGAGCTCACTGAGCTCTGGGCAAAAGCGGGCAGGGCCTGGGGCGGCGCCCCAGCTCTCTGCATACGCCACCTGCTCCGCAGCGGGTTAACTAAACCACCGGCCCTCCCGGCCACGCCGAGCCGCCCGTATTTCCGAGCCCGATCACCGGGGAGAGATTTAGGGGTCCTGAGAGGGATTCTACAGCCAAGTGGTTTACAAGCATTTGCGGGCGTAGGGCATAAATCCCGGCACGTCCAGGAAATGCTAAATAAACAAAATTACAGCACATAAACAGGCACTACCTGTCAAGTTCATTACTGGATTCATACGGCTCTAATCTGGCGAGCCGGCGCGAGAGCCGGGACTAATAGCTGGCCCGTAATTAAACGAAAACAAAACTCCGGCGTGCATCGCCAGTCGTTCCGAGAAAATTAAATCCAGTTTGATCCAAATATATCAGGTGTTTATGACCCCTGCAGGGGAAATATGATCTGTGACTGCATACAGCACGGGGAAGAAATAAATAAGAATAAATAATCTGTACTAATGACTGCAATTCCTCCTCCCTCTATGCGCTTCACTCTGACTGTAGTCTGATTGGAACATCATAACCCAGCATGCAAATCACCACTGTGTCATGGCTAAATACCCCCCACTCCCCCCCAGGCGCCCCCACCTTTGGTGGATGGAGGTGAGGAGGAGGGAGCCACTGAACCAAAGGTTATATACAAATTAAAAAGTCTTTTCCTGTCAAAACTTGAGGAATAATATGGGCAAGGACAGAGAGGCACTGGGCGGCTTTATTAGGGACTCTGCTCGCTGATCTGTGAACAACCTGGCGTGGGGATTATCTGCTCCGCACTGCCATCTATCCATCCATCACCCGCGGGCAGGCTTCAGCGTGATGGATGCCCACCTTTCCTGGGAGAGCGGCAGACATACCAGCCAGGAGCTGAAGGCCTCTTGGGGTACCTGCGGGCCGGGTCGGCCCCGTGCCTCAGGCGAAAGGTTCTTGGGGTACCTGCGGGCCGGGTCGGCCCCGTGCCTCAGGCTGAATGGCTCTTGGGGTACCTGCGGGCCGGGTCGGCCCCGTGCCTCAGGCGAAGGGCTCTTGGGGTACCTGCGGGCCGGGTCGGCCCCGTGCCTCAGGCGAAGGGCTCTTGGGGTACCTGCGGACCGGGTCGGCCCCGTGCCTCAGGCGAAGGGCTCTTGGGGTATCTGCGGACCGGGTCGGCCCCGTGCCTCAGGCTGTACCCGGTATAGAGCATTGGAGATTCTCAGATCTTACTTAGAGAAGGGAAACCTTTTGAAGGATGACTGTCAACAGCACAGATGATCACAAGGCCTCGTAAACACCGCCCGTGCAGGCTGGGTGTCCATTAAGCTCTCAGTCTCTCTCCAAACCTCCCTACCACTGTAGGCCAGTGTCCGGGCTGGCGGGCAGAATCCGGAAACCTCGGATTACATAGGAATGCCCAAAAACCAGGATGTTTTTCGAGTGGAATTCGAGACACTGGGTCTCAAAGTGTGATCAGAGCGCCTTGTCAAGTGTTAAACTACAAACACTTACAGGGGTTTACACTGGGTATACACAAAGTTTACACCAGCTTTACACAATGCACCCCAGGGACCTTCTTCTTTGAAGGAATCTGGATGGGTTCTCTGGTGTACTATTAGTACAGTGTTTCTCAGCCCAGTCCTCGCGGACCCCCAAATAGTCCATGTTTTTGGTTCAGATGTGCTGGGAAATGGGATAGAGCTAAAATGTGGACTGTCTGTGGGTCCCTGAGGACTGGAATGAGGAACAGTCTTAGCTGGCTGGTGCTCCTGGAGAACACCTCCCTCATAGCGTTGTGGATTAACAGGAAGCGATAGGGGTCACTCAGGTCCGGCATTCGCTGAGCTTTGAAGGGGACTTTCTAGACCTGCACCAGCAGCGCGAAGCCCGAGGACACAGGAGGCAGACTGCTGACGTCGCAAACGGACGGCATGTGAAACCCAGTCCCAGAATCTCTACTTGTTAAGACGATAAATTTTTAGAAGGTCACAGCCACAGTTACGTGTGCTTGGAAAGAAGCAGCAACAGGAACGAAAATGGGGGCAAAAGGAGAAGAAGGTGGCGACAGATAAAAGCGAAGCGGAGAGAAGGTCCGGCACCTGCAGAAGCACTGCGGGATTTCTCCAAGGCCGTAAATGGGGAAGAGGAAGGGCGTGTTGCTGTAGCGACCGAGGGAGCGTAGGAAGTACTGCGTGGAGCGCAGCCCCTCGCCCGTGCGCGTCTCCGGCGGCACCATGGCGATGGAGTGCAGCAGAAAGTGCTGGATGTTCTCCGTCAGCTTCTTCGTCTGCAGGAATTCCCAGAAAGATCTCTCCGTGAAATCTGGGGGGGGGGGGGAACCAAAATCACAAGTGATGCTACTGGCCTGCATGGGTGTGAATGATGGGACAGCCCCCAAAAGCCCAGTGTGACCACCTTCCTGTGAAGGGCGGGGGGAACGCCGTACCCAAGTACTCCTCTGGGTGCTCCTCATAGTCCAAGCAGAAGGTGAGGAACTTCATGAGCATCCTCTTCTCCACCACTGTCAGCTGCTTACTGCCAAAGACATCAGCCCGGGAGCAAGGAACCTGGAGAGAAGGTGCAGGAGAAAGCTGAGGTCCAGCAGGAAAGCTGAGGTCCAGCAGGAAAGCTGAGGTCCAGCAGGCAGAGAGGCAGAGGCGGGGGGCAGGCCGATCTGCGAGAGCGGGCTCTGATGAAGATGATCTGTGAGGTGGGATTTTACGAAAAGCTATCGGACCAATGACGAGTGAAACAAGCGCTTCTAAACCAATGTTTAACAAATAAGGGCGAGTAGGAGAAAAAACTTTAAATATACTGATCTGTGTTTGACAGTTTCTCAAATCCCACTGCCTGCAAATTTTCCGAACTCCCATCAAAAGCATGCTCAGCTGTACTGGTTTGGTAAATGTCTGTGTGATATCAGAGTACTACTGCAAGACAAAAGCACTATAGCAGTAATCAACGTTGCAGAAACAGCGGGTCAATACTTGACCCTAATGGATCACAATGGACACCGGAAATGAGTAACCTCATGTATGAGTTTTAGTCTGCAAGATCAACCCATTGTCCGTCTGGTATGTATAATGCTGTCAGCAGGAGTGTCTACAGTGATATCATGAACTTCAAGAACTGCCTCATGACTGCGATCAGGATAAAGATGGATGGATGGGTGGATGAACTTCAGTTCTGCTGAGTGGTGAAAACAGGAAGGACCTTCGTTGTTGAGGTGGAAGAGAGCCTGGACCACAGTGAGGCAGTCTGGCCTACCTGCTCCAATTTGCCGTCGCGGTAGACCACAGTGAGGCAGTCTGGCCTACCTGCTCCAATTTGCCGTCGCGGTAGGTCAGGATACGGCTGATGTTCTTAAACTCGGCATATCTGCTGACATTGGACTTGATGAGAAGGTCCACCAACAAGCCACGAGAGTACAAGAGCTGGGGGGAGGAAGCCCAGAAGGAGCCGATTAGGTGAAAGTTGGTCTACATCTCTTGTTTGCAGCAGCAGGGTTTTAGCCTGTAGGATGTAGCTACAGTGGACCCCCAGTGTGTCATTACGCTCTTCCTTCTCTGCAGATGAATTGAGCTCCTCAGCTTACCTTAGACACCAGGTCAATATTGAACCTCCGACCCTCTTTCACGATTTTTGCGTAGCTGATCTTCTTCACCTCCGTGGGATTCGGGTTTGCAGAAGGCTCTTCTCCTTGAACCTCTCTGGGCAGGCCGGTCTCTGGGCTCACAGCCTCCTCTTCCTCACCAGATGCCTCTTTTTCGCCGTCCTGTAGGGGCCCGTCGGTCCGGCCTTGACCTTCTTGCGGAGCATCTCCCTCAGGCACCTCCTGAGGGCACGTAGGGCAGTCGGACTGGGCACCTCGTTCACCTGCAGTCTGTCTTGACACATCTGCCTCCTTCTCCTCCTCCTCGGGCTCCTCGCTGCCAGCGACAGGACAGACACTCATTCCTCAAAGCAGCTAAACATCGCCATGGCAAAGTTAAATTTAATTCCATTTATTTTTATATACCACCCAACAGAGTTGCCCCTAAGTAATTATAGAAGGACATTTGAGCAGTTAGAGTATTAAAATTTGTACAAGGGGGAAAAAAATTAGATTAAAAAAAACAAGAATGAAGAAAGAAAAAAGAAAAAAAAGCGAGAAGAATCCAAGCCTCATATAGTAGCTACGAGGGAGGGGGACTCTAGAGGTCACTCCCCCCCATGGACTAGAGGAATGATGGCTTCTTCTTGGGCCCAAATTTAGGTGCCGAAAAACCTTATCCTACAGCAAGACAGCCCACATCAGCGAGCTCAACACAAGACTAGCCAAGGAGACAGACTGCTGGCAAGAGATAACCGACGTGCTCAACTAGTCAGTCAGCATTTGCTAAATGCTGAACCTACCTATAGCCAAAGACAAGTGCCAGACTTCGGAAGCGAACCACCTCCTCCCTGATGTGGCCTGTCTCTTTTGCTGGGTGTTGGGGTGGGGGGGGGGGGGGGGGGCGGCGGCGGGGGGAGGGGGGGGAAGGGAGGGGGGGAGGAGGGGAGGGGGGGGGGGGGGGGGGGGGGGGGGGGGGGGGGGGGGGGGGGGTTTGGGTGAAACTGTCTGCAGAAAGGGACTCAAAGCTGCCAACTGGTGCACAAAGACTTGTAGTTATAAAGTAGTCGCAGTAGACAATACGCAATATGTTATGCGATAATACAAATGTATAAGTAATTGTTACTATAATCATGTTAATCATACGTTAACCATGTATTTGCAGTGATTCAACATCATATAATCAATATCTATATACATATTTCAAGTAGAGTCTAGCTGTCAAAATTTAGCAAAATGGGTAGATTTTACCTTGCTACCAAGGTGAACCAATAGAGCAGGAGAATTGTGTTTGTTATTCGTCTGAGCTTGGTTTGTGTTGTGACCAAACAGGACTTTGAAGTCCTTATAGGGGATTGGGGAGTTACGGTTTATCAACTGGTTGCTCTTTGTGCTCAGGGTCCTTGGTACCTGGTGCCAGAGTGTGACGGGAGCGCTTTGCTGGATTGCTCGAATAAATGAGATAACTTTGCTCACCAAGTGAAAGGTCTGGAGTTTTATTCTAAGTGGCTCAGCTAGAGTTATCAGAGAGGTTGATTTAAACTACCACAATAGATTCCTATGAGTGATGAATGCATGAAGCACGTTCCATATCATCAAAAGGGGGGTAGTGTATAATTAAGAGAACTCACACAAGGTAAGCAGGTGCCATCTGTTAATTCTGCTTTACGTATTTTCTAAAAGCAACCGCTGGTGTACATTAGCCCAGGTGTAGGTTAACTAATTAGGATAGATTCGGTGAAGAAAGAAAAAAGTTCAGTGGATGCAAATTCTTTGGTATAGAATGTAACTTAAATCCTAGTTCAAAAGTAAATTACCGTAAATAAAACACTGTGGGTCACACCAAAGCCTCACATTCTCCCAGCTCTGAGCTTTGACATGGAAGTGAGGAAGTTCCCATCTGCACCTGGCATACTCACTTTTTAATGGCCACCAGCTCGCCAGTCTCCAGGCTGCGGCCAAGGAGCACGGAGCCGTAGGTGCCATCCCCGAGCTGCCGGAGCGTGGCGTATCTATTCATGGTGTGGCCCCGTCACCGTCACCCGCGGGAAGGGGGCACCAGCGGCTGCATGGGATCCTGGTGGCACACTGTCGACTGTGGCAACAGGGGATGACACGCATAGGGGTCCCGGAAGGAGTCATATTTTCACTGGCCACCCCCCACCTGCAGTGACAGAGGGCATCACAGCAATTAGCACCATGACGAAGAAGCAAAGGAAGATTGGATGATCGTCTACACATTTACAGGGAGGCAGGATCACAATTCAAAACCACACAGTGCCTGACATTTAAACGTGTCAGCACAAACGACTGAGACAGATGGCTTGAGAAACTTCACGAAGCAATTCCCAGCTCTACCTCAGCTCCGAAGACACCTGGTTCTGGTCCTAATACATGGTGAAACGCCACACCATCATAACCAAAGCAACGCTCGCATATTTTGCTCTGGGACAAAGATGGTATAATTCATTGAATGCCGCAAACTATTTAGGTTAAGGGAGATATTAAAATGAGGCCCGTGCACAGAAATTAGGAATGTAAAGCATGTGACCCCAGAACCCAAAGGCCCAGCGCCACAGCACCCATCCCAAAGAATGTGCAAAAAGGGGAAAAACAACAAGACCAGGCTTCTTTATGAATTCTGAAGACAGATAAATGACAAAGGCAATGTAGGCGAATGAATGCACAATGGGTAGCATTGAGGCTGCTTGTAAGGCAACATTAGCACAGAGAAGAGTAACAAAATTACATTTATAGAGAAAACCTACTAAGATTAACAACATAAAGAGTCATGATACGTCCAGCACTCTTCACTACAATCAATCTCTGCGGTAAGATCGGTGTGGTCTGTCCCGATAAACATCTATTGATTCCAGAATCCATCAAAATATTGACAAGGAATGGCAGTTATTGTTTAGTTCGTTAATATATGTCTGCTTTGACTTTATTCGGTTTCTACTCTTCTCGAGTCAAATCCAAAGCTGCAACATCTGGGATGAAGAAGGGCGGTTAAGCATCCTCTAACCATCTATAGCATGGACTGGTTAGCAAGGTACGCTCACATCGCAGGGTGACAACTGATTTAACCATTAATACGCAAAAAGCACAAGACGATCCTTACAGTACTTATGCATATTGCTAAGTAATGTCAACATCATCACAAAAGTTTATAACTACCCAAGGCAGATGTGACAATTAAATCCTGCAAGATATCTATCAAATCGGATAACTGCCGTGTGATATTTTACAGGAGAGTGTTGCAATAAACAGCAGACGTACCTGTCGCACTGTAACCCGGTACATAAACATTTGTGCTCAGATGGATGAACAAAACAGGCACTCGGCTGGACCTCCACCCAAAACAATCTCGTGCAGACTCCGGCCAGTCCAACATGGCGCCCACGCCGAAAGGCTGTGATTCAGACCGCAAATGACAATAAAGCGCTGGCCCTCATCTCGCGTTTTCATTGGACGGCGACGGCGCGGCTCTGTGTTTTCATTGGCCTCCGAAACCATTTGGAGTTTGCTACCTGCAAGTCAAGAGACAGCCTTCGTTAAATATCAGCCAGTCGGGTGCCGTGATTTTTCGGCGACTTTAACGCCAAAGTAACCGTGCTGTAGTTTAAATGGTATGTTGTCCTAGGTTCTACACAATATCTATCAATATGAAAATGAAAATAATGAATCGGGCTTTGAATGTACTAATCATAGTGAAATCCAGTTCATAAGTTTCTGACTACATCAAAACGTCTGAATGGAATGTAAACTACATGTGCTACCCCTCGCTAAGGTTGTCTTATTCAGATGCACTGGGATAAGATGTAGTCCTTATTATCCTTGTTCCAGATGGAAAAAAGAACTGCACTCCATGATGCAAAATCATGATTTTTAAATACTTAATTTTAATCTCTCTCAATTTAAGTATGAATATAGTTATCTAATTAAAACTTATTTTGCAGAGTTTTACCTTTCGCATTGGTAGCTAATGAAATGCATCTTGTTGCATCGAAAATCGGTCAGTATGTGATTATGTCGCAACACCAGGGGGCAGCGCATCTCATTTTCATGATACTGTAACTATGAGATTTTAGAATCACCACTTAATAAATGTGTGGTATCGATTAAAGGATTAAATTGAATAATAACATGATCAAGCACATTTTCTTTCAATAAAAGTAACCGCATTTCTCTTCCTTTTGGAACTATCGCATTCCTGCGGTGTCCATCACTTCCACCTCCCTGAAAAACCACGAAAGGAGAGCCAATGACGAGCGAGCACGAGGAGCCGCTTCCGGCCGGACTGGCAGCGCTTCCGGTCTGATTTACGAGCTCCTGCCCCAGCTGGCACCGCTGCGGCCCTGTTGACAGACCGTCCGACATGGCTGCCGTGTGGAGAGCCCGCAATTTCGCCCGCTGTGTCGTCCGCTTCTCTGACCGAGAACTCAACTAAACCGTCCTATTTGTGAAGGAATTAAAAAGCCGTCCCGTAGACGCCATAATGGTAGCTATCCAGTCAGTTCGATATTTCGCCGTTCCAACTAGTTGCATACTCTGATATGTCTGATTGCCTAAACTGCTGGTTAGCTAGTAATGTTAGTAAACAACTCTTAACTCTTCTGCTTTGAAATTTATGAAGTCGTTTAGCAAAATTATGCAGCCGTATAGGAGGATTGCCAGCTAGATTACCTTCTTAAATCCCTCGTATCTGCTTCTGCGTATATATGTATATTTGTAGATGCGTGGTGCAGTTAGCCACCTGCTTAAGCCATAACCTGCAGCATACGTCAGGTGGCTGAATAACGTCACCTCTTACTGCGTTTTCAAATGCTGCACATCGTTATTACCAGGATAAATATGAACGATGGGTAGTTTCGCTAATTCATCGTGGCGTCGTTAGGGCTGGTTAGCTGGTTAAGTCCCCTGTCTGTCTGTGGTGCGTCACCGATGGGCGTGTCCGCGCTATCACGGCTGCCATGCGGGACCCTGTCCCCTTGATAACATCAATACGTCATGCTTCTTAAGGCATCTAAACTGTAACACAAATCATCTGTGAATTGGAGACTTAATCAACACTTCAAGGTCAAATAATTTCCCCCTGTGTTCAGTGAAGTATATCTTCTCTCTCACCCATTTTGCTTGATCAAGGCATCATGATGGACACATATAATTAATAGATGTACCCTCCGTGAGCTTAGAGCCCAACGGCAACCTTATGATGGCATCTGCTTGTTTTTTTATTATGTCACTTGTTCATCTTCTCAGGCAGAAGGTGAAATCAATTCAGCTGGTTTGTTAGAGGAAGAAGAGGAAGATGAAGATAGTGAAAATGCAGGGGACTCCGACCTCCAAGTACGTGCTGCTGTCATGTGTCGCCATTTTTAATCGAATAAGGTGTCGAGTGCGAGTTTCCATCCTGTTGAAATTGTCTACTGTTCAGCAGTTGTGCCAGGACACTGCCGTAATCGGCTCGTTGATGTGATCTCACCCAAACAGCTGGAGCTCAGTGTGTTCAGGGAAAGGTGGATGTCTGAGCTGAAGCCCACCATGGGATTGAAGGCGGCTCTCAGAGGGTCATTCCAGTGTGGAGACCCGAAAAAGAAGCAGGAGCTCGCCCGGGAGGAGACGGTGAGGAGCCACCAGGAGCAGCTGGCTGATCCCGGCCAGAAGTCTGCCTGTTTTCTGCATAATCTGCTGTTTTATGGTTTTTGATGGTTTCAGGCCCGAGAACTGTTCCTAAAGGCTGTGGAGGAAGAACAAAATGGAGCCGTTTATGAAGGTGAGCTTCCCGGGCAAATCACAAGTCACGCTTGTTTTAAAGGCACTAAAAAAAAATGTTGTCAGTAGAAGATCTTCAAGCCATCCGAGGGCCCTAGAAGTAAACATGCCAGTATGATGAGTGAAGTCTGTGCCTCTTCCCGGAATGGCGTGGCTCGTATAACCTGCACGCAGACGGTGGCTTTGTGAGGCGCAGCAGAATGCCGCTCGTCTTAAGATCATTTCCCCATTTTCTCTCCCCTCCCACACTTTTACAGCTATCAAGTACTATCGCAGAGCCATGCAGCTCGTGCCTGACATCGAGTTCAAAATCAACTACTGTCGCACCCCTGACTCGGATGGAGTCGGCAGCTAGTAAGCTTTCCCCTCGACCAGTCATAGCATTTCCTGCTTGCAGGTTGCTCTGGAGCGGTATTCCTGGGAATACCCATCGTGGTTTATGCATTTCCCTGTACCCCGCAGTGCCGTGGAGACTGAGCTGGGGTTCGAGATGGGCGACCTGCTGGCCTACTTCCAGCATCAGCTTGCCCTGCAGGACGCAACTCGCAAGATCTGTGAGCCGGAGGTTGAGGGGACGCAGACGCACATTTCCGGTAACGACGCCGTCAGTGGCGAAGCTCATGCGTCCCAGTCAGTTCAGGCACTTGCTAGAATGTACCGTTACCGTTTCTGTAACGCTCTTGCTGGGAAACTCAGCGTGAGTGTGAGATACGTGTCTAATCCCGGGTTATGGATTAACTTCCTTTATCCAACACAGAAGCCACATATGTTCTTATGGGCTTTGAACTCACCGCTTCTTCTTTGCTTGGGTACATGTGAGAGTAAGGGAAGTACAGCTCAGTCAGGGCTCTCGTTCATATGACACCCTTTTGTAAGCATGTCTTTCTGCTGTCCCCCCCCCCAGCTCTGCCCCTGGAGGTCATGATGTACATTTTCCGCTGGGTCGTGTCCAGTGACTTGGACTTGCGCGCACTGGAGCAGCTCTCCCTCGTGTGTCGGGGCTTCTACGTTTGTGCCAGGTGGGGGTCTCACGCCAGTGCCCTTTGACAGATCGCAAAATGCCCACCCAGCACCAGACCTCACCCCTCCCCCGCTGGCGAAGGCGGTCCCTGATGCTCCCTTATGGGAGGGTAAACCTCCCGGAGCTCTTCGCTGTGTTTCAGGGGACGTTCATCCCGTGCCTTCTGTGATGGGGTTCACCTGGCGTTTGGGGCGCCCTGGTTAGTGCAGCAGGCTGTGTTGTACGCAGCCGGGGCTTCATGCGTGTGTCTGTCCCCCTGAAGTGTGACCGCTTTAGGGGTCGAGGGGAGCTCTCCTGTGCTGGGGGGGTCGTGTCAATGAGGGAGTTTCAGATGACAGGGATGCGATCTGGACTAACCGCTCTCAAACCACCAACGGGACTGGGCCAGGGGGGTGTTTCAGCCACTGAAAGGCAAACGTAAAATGAAGATGAAGGCGGGATGAGGGACAGATTGGCCCCTGCTGGATTGATTTGGAGGACAGACTGGCCCTCCCCGGTTAGATTTGGGGGACGGGCTGGTCTTCACCGGTTAGATTTCACGCTTGCCGCACTTTCTGTCCTGACCTCTCTTCTGGTCAATTCCAGGGACCCAGAGATTTGGCGCTCAGCCTGCCTGCGTGTTTGGGGACGGGGCTGCACCAAAATGGTGCCCTTCACCTCGTGGAGACAGATGTTCCTGGAACGGCCTCGAGTGCGTTTCGACGGTATGCAGAAACTCCCCATTGACCACCCATTCCTGAATTAAGAAAAGATCATTTTTCCTTATGAATTGAAGAACCAGTATTTTAAGCAGCTGTCTGAGTAGCTCTTGCCCTTCCTGGCAGGCGTGTATATCAGCAAGACATCCTACATCCGTCAGGGCGAGGAGTCGCTGGATGGGTTCTACCGGGCCTGGCATCAAGTGGAGTACTACAGGTAGGCCCGGTCCCTGATCCGGCTCGCCGGTCTCCCTCAGTGACGCTCAGCCTCCCCGTCACCCGGCCCCGTGCCGCGTCTGCAGGTACCTGCGCTTCTTCCCTGACGGCCAGGTCATTATGCTGACCACGCCTGAGGACCCCCTGACCACAGTCCCTCGTCTGCGGACCAGGAGTTGCAGGTACAGGATACCCCAGATGTAGCGTGAGCTTGACGTGCCTGAACACTGCCACCTAATCCAACACCTGGAGCTAAACTGGGTCGGCTGCTGTCAGAGGAATGCCGTTTATTGCCCCTCCCCTTCCCCCCCAGGGTGGATTCTGTCCTCTTCGGCCACTACCGTCTCTCCCAGGACACAGACAATCAAACCAAAGTTTTTGTTGTCGTTTCCAAGAAAAAGGATGAGGTAGGCCTTCCCCTCCTAGAACTGTACGTCCTGTAATGCCAGTCCAGAAATTATACACGTGCTGGGTGCTTGTGTCCCGCAGAGGGCGACAGAGTATCAGAAAAACCGGTTCTGCCGGCGGAACCCAGCGCCGGAGATGGAGCGGAGCTTCCATGTTGGCCTGCAGCTGGCCTCCGGGGGGCGGCAGCGCTTCAGCAAGCTGGTGTGGATCCACCACTCGTGCCACATCACTTACAGGTAACCGTCCTGTATGACAGAGGGAATACCTGCTATGTTCATTTTTGAGTTTCTCAGTACTTTCTCCGTCACTTATATTTCTCAGACAAGCAGACACAGGGCAAAAAGTGAAGTATTCAAAAGAAAAGATCATTGAAAGTCATGTGTTTGATGTAACAAGGCTTGAATAGTTCAGTTGAGGATGTTAAAATTAGCCGTCACCTGGGATTGAAACGGGCGGTCAGGAAAGCCGGCCGAAAGCCACACATCGGGTCCTTTGGTCATGGGCTCAGCTGAGAACCAATCAGAATAGAGCATTTCTAAACCTGAAACGCGGCAGGCTTTGGGACTTAGCATCTGCCGGGTGTCGCTCTGACGGTTGGAATTTCAGGGCAGTGTGTCTTGAAGTTAACCTACTGCTGCAGTTTCTGACCATCTGCCTTGTACATTGTACTTACGCAGAGGAGCATCTAAAGTTGGGACATATTTAAACATGCCCCCTATCAAATGTTAATGGAAACAGCTATCACCAGGTGAAAAATAATCTATTAAACATATTTTGGTTGTACATCCACATTGTCCGAAATGTAAAGCTAACATTTGTACTGTACCCTTGGTTTTATCCCATAACAGTCGGAAAGTCCAAAGTTCTTGTGAAATATGAACCCTGAAGTTCAGAAATTATCATTCTAATTATCACTGATCCTTTTAGGGCGACTGGGGAGACGGTGGTTACAGCTTTCGAAATAGACAAGATGTACACACCCTTGTTCTTCGCCAGAGTGAAAAGCTATACCGCCTTCTCTGAGAAGCCCCTGTAGCCGGCCAGAAAGATGCCTGTTTTCGCAACGCGCACACACACAATCTAAGGTTCACACACACACTGCAGGTGACTCACCCAAGTTTTTATTTACATGCTGGATTATGATTTTGATGAATGTATATCGGTGATAGTTTTTTCTGCTTCAGTTTCTGACTTTTAGTAGGCCTTTGAAAATGCCCATATAAAATGTTCTTGGTTAATGCAGTTTCAACTGGAAACAATATGAATAGTCAAGCATTATTTATTGTACCAGAAACCTTTTACCACACACCTATTTGGATATACAGGAAGTATTTCCCAAAACTTAAAGAATGTATGTATAAGTCTGTTCTGAATTCTAGCAGATGTGTCCTAATGAAAACTGGACTGATTAAATAGCAGTATGATGACACAGCTTCTTGCCTTGGTTATTGCACGATTTCTGTGTGTTTTTATATTTCTGATTCCTGTTTGAGTTAAATTCAGCAAAACCACTCCTGAACCGCGGCTCTTGTAAATTCTCCATTAAGTCATTTGTTTTCTTCACGAGTTACCTAGTTTACATCTGACGTCAGTTCTGTATGTTGGTGTGGTGATATGTTGGTGATATATAAGCTTCGGGGGGGTAGGATGAAGACACGGTGCCGCCTGTCCTCAGAAAGCACTCGGTCTTCATGGATCATTCCAGATGCAAACACAATTTTCAGTACTAGTGTCTTATTTTTGGAGTGTTACAAATGCAAAAACATTAAACAGGAATACAGACTGACTGGAAGCGGCGCGGCTCCTCATCGTGTCGCTTTAGCTTTACGCGCAGTGACGCTGCAGGAAAGAGCTGTTGCAACCAATGCTACATGAGGCGGTTAAAAAATATGTGGGGGAGTCGCCGTAAAGCGTGACTGCAGAGTAAAAGTACAGCCTGTCCGATTATGGCACTTCCGCTGGGGGTGCCTATGCAGGCAGTACGCGTAGGTCAGTGCCAGCTGCCGGGCACCGGCACTGACAGGTGCCAATGGGTGACGTTAGGCTGTGAGACCGAGGTCCGTGCAACGGTGCGTCTCAAGCTTCTGCAGATGTGACCAAAATGATGATATTCCACACATATAGGAACACCATAATTGGGGTATTCGTTATAAGGTCTAATGAATCTGCTGGCTGGCTTAGCCTACTAAGATGCACACAGACTCAGTGTGTGTGTGTGTGTGTGTGTGTGTTTGGGGTTTAGCTCTAATTAAACTGGGTGCCGGCGAGCTGCATCTTTCAGGTTAAGGAAATTGGAAAATGGCCTCGGAGGTGTTTTTTGATTAGTTAATTATGACTGATAAGAACAGGAAGGACCTAATCTTGCTGAGGGTTAGTGTTCATAGTGAGAAACGCCCAGTTGTAATGTGGATGTGTACTTGGAGAAAGACGGCTACGCTTTCCTTATTTTTTTCCACTTAATTTCTATAGATCTTTGGTTAATGGTTTTAAAAACAATTTCACGTTTCTGTGAATGTAACAATTCAGAAAGCTGAGCACGTTTCACTCGGCTACAGGAATGTTACAGGTGAGCAAACAGAAAAGTATCAAAATCCCCCCCATACAGAAATGTTTGCTGACCTGCTTTATCCAAATATCAGAGCAGGTTTTCACATTTAACTGATTTTCAATTTAAAGCATATTTAAACTATTAAAGATAGAGGAATCCTTTTATGGCATCATCTAATGTACCACTGGCCAATGTATTAGCTACCTTGGCAGTACCTGGTTGAAATTCCTTTAGCCTTAATTCTTTGTGATATAGATTCAACAAGATGCTTGAAACGTTCCTCAGAGACTTTGCCTCGCGTTGACATGATACCATCACACAGTTGCTGAAGATGTTGGCTGCACCTTCATGATGTGAATCTCCCATCACACCACATCCCACAGGAGCTCTGCTGAGGTGATATGAGTATGGGTACACACTGTGCTCATAAAGGGAGGGACATGGTCGATGCTCAGATGGGCTGTGGCATTTACACGATGCTCAGCTGGCACTAGGGGGCACAAAGTGTGCCAAGAAAATATCCCCTCGCCATTACACCCCCAGCAGCCTAAATTGTTGATACAATCCATGTTTTAATGCTGTTTATGCCAAATTCTGACCCGATCATCTGAATGTCGCAGCAGAAATCGAGACTGACCAGGCAACGTTTTTCCAATCTTTCCATTCTGGTGAGCCTGTGCCCACTGTAGCCTGGGTTTCCTGCTTTTAGCTGACAGGAGCAGCACAAGGTTTTCTACTGCTGCAGTCCATCTGCTTCAAGGTTCTACATGTTGTGTATTCAGAGATGTTCCCCTGCATACCTTGGTTGTAATGAGTACTTATTTGAGTTACTGTTGTCCTTCTATCTGCTTGAACCAGTCTGGCCATTCTTCTCTGACCTCTGCTATCAACAAGGCATTTCTGCCCAGAGAACCGCCGCTCACTGGATATTTTTTTCCCTTTTCAGCCCACTCTATAAACCCTAGAGATGGTTGTGTGTGAAAATCCCAGTAGATCAGCAGTTTCTGAAATACTCGTACCAGCCCAGCTGGCACTAAGAACTATGCCACATTCAAAGTCATTTAAATGACTTTTTCTTCCCCATGCTACCGTTTGATATGAGCATTAACTCCTGACTTGTATCTGCATGATTTTATACAATGTGCTGCTGATATATGATTGCCTGATTAGATATTTGCTTCAGTGATCAGCTGAACAGTTATACCTAATAACAGGGGAGAGTGAATGTAAAACAGCAGTGAGGTAGGCCTGTTTTAATGACGAAAAACAGCAGTGAGGTAGGCCTGTTTTAATGATGAAAAAAACCTAACAAATGGATGACACTAAATAAAGAATAGCTTTATGAGAACACCAGATTTCGAGCCAGCTATTACCAACACAAAATACCCTGGGGTAACTTATGATACGACAATTAATGTGGAACACTATAATTGCAGAGAGCACACAAAGGCAGCAGAGGTTTGGGAGGCACAGTCATCAAGTGTTTATTGAAAAATCCCAGCATGGTCACCTTTCACGCTTAACGCCGTAGGGAATATCTACGGTCCACAGTCACGGCGTGCAGCTGGCATATAACCACAAAACAAAGGGAAAATGAAAAGCTAAAAGTGATACATGGCGTCTCTAAGCAGCAATTAACAGCAGTCAGGTGATACAGCTATTAGTAATGCGCATGAATAAAACGACGTCTTGTGTACATTCATAGCAACTGTAGTTAGTACAGAAAATCAGCCGGCCTGCCTTGAGCTTGTATCCACCTCTTCATTTCCCTTTAATGAAGGTACATTGACAAGTATACAAATTAGCATTTAAGTTCATAGCGTAGTCTATGTTAAGCATTTGTAGCGCAATCTAAGTATGCAATTTATTTTTGCAGTACTTTATATGGTCTGTGGTCCTCATTAAGAAATCTTACATCCTCTATTGTTTTGCAAAATAGACATTTTAATTTGGAATATTTTGGTCATCGCACAGGTTTTTACAAATACGACTTACTCCCTTTGCTGAATTTAATTTTTCTATCCAACCTAACCTTCTGTTATGGGCATAACATACAAGGGTAAACCAGGGAATATTGCATTTTTCTAAAATTAGTTGCATGTATCACATAAAGATCAGTTTGCTCAAGTTTGCTATCACTGGTTGAAGTCATTTTGTTGGCAAATTATGTTTAGTGCTCATTCGTTAAAAAAACAAAAAAAAATTCATAAGTCTAATTTAAACTACAAATAACATTTTAAATCCTGGCACCTAAGAAAGCACATGATCTTCCTGAATTTCACTTCAACATTTATATTCCATCTTTTGTGAACATTCACGAAGAATCAATTCTTGTTAAGTCAAGAAGTAATAAATTAAGTCAATGAATTAAAATCTTTTTTGGTAGCCTGTACAATAACACAGGAGGTAAGCTGTAACTGACGTCGGGTGGAATCCAAAGCCAGGTTTGGTGGAATCATTACTGTGCATCGTTTAAGAAAACATTACTTCCATTTATTGAAAAATTACGTTTTCAGCAGATATGCTCAGTCTGAGATCAGTAAAGCTCATCCAGCCACGTATGACGTTTCACTAGTAGGAACTTCTGGATAAGACATGGTATGCTGGTGTATGTTAAATATGACTCCGTGTGGTTTTGCACTCGTACATACGAGCGTGACCGGCTAAATATACACAGTGAGACCATAATGAAACACATCAAAGTGCGGTACTACACCCTACTACAGATATTCCAAATTAAAGTCTGACGGACTGTCATTTTTTTTGTTCTTAAGTTTGTTCTCTCTTAACCACAATGAGCATAAATTCAATATGAATAATAAAAATGGTCGTTATGTGCACAACTTCTACAGGACTCTCTAACATTAGAATGGCTGTCGCTCTTTGTCTAGTGTGGATACGAAATGCTGTTCTACCTCATTTCTAGCTGAACGCGCCGATATGTGGTGATGAGTGACCCCAGGCGGTGAGCGCTGGCGCTCAGTCCGCTCGCGGTTTTCTGTGCTTCACGCTGTCCGGCGTCGCCACCCCGTTCGAGTGCCCGTTCACAGGGGACGCCATACCGTTCTGATACCCTTTTCTTTGAGAAGGATCCCGCTTATTGTAGGTCTGGGGAAAAAAAAAAAGAGATGTCACGTCGGATTTTGTATCATTTTTGTAATTCTTCTTTTTCCAAGGTTTTTCTAAATCTAGCATTGCTGTGCACCGTCTAAGTGCTTGGTCAACAAAACTACATTACCCATGGGGCAATGGTTCTTACACAAGCCACGTTCAGATAAATCCTTTCACTATTTCCATTTTCCACTTTCTGCAGTAGCGGCTGATCAGACACATCCAAACAGCAAAAAAACAGGGAGCGCGCACACATGTAAAACATATGAATTACTTAAGAGTTCACCTTTACATAAAAATTCAGGAAAAGGATAATGAGGGTGACCATGTAGGATATCTGGAAGTAGAGCCACCCCATGGGGAAGCCGCAGGGCCAAACCACGGCACACGTCGTCTGAATGACAGTCAGAACGAACTGGATCTGTGATTGAGAGAAACAGGAAGTCACACCCTATCATTTCATACTTTAAGTTTAATACTCCTTAAGTCATCATCACGCCGGACCCCTCCCTCTACACTGACAAAGTAGCAGAATAATGATATGTGTGGAGAGGGCTCTGGTAAATAAGTGAGCATCACCTGTCCTAAACAGGTGAAACTGATGGGCCAGGTGGCCGCATAGCGCCCCTGAAAATAGCTGCATCTGCGTGTTCTGTGAGGCGCGCGTGCAGCACAGAGCGACCTTGAGGAAAGGCTAGTTTATCATCCGCTTTGACATTAAACACCGGGCTTGGAGGTATTGCTCTGAAGTGGCGCTTCATCTAAGGCAGCCTTTCTGCTACTAACAGGTCAGAAAATCACCCGTGTGCTTCATTTGGGCTTAGAATCAGCTAGCGGCTCTGAAACTGTCCTCCTGAAACACCTCTGGCTGTGATTTCCTTCCTTAAATGTGACACACACACACGCACATGGGCAGACTCACACCCTATAAGTACACCGGGCCAGGCGCCCCGCTTCCTGCACTCACGAGCTGTCCCTGCGTGATGTACTTCTTCCACCACAGATAGGGCCGCATGGCGGGAATGGAGGACAGGCCGTAGTAGGAGTACATCAACACGTGGATGAAGCTGTTCAGACAGGCGCCGAAGTATGCTGTGCAACCAAACACATCACTGTCATTTTTAGCCCCGGCGGCTGTTAATCCCGACATGGTGACTCAGCACCATTCCAGGTATTTCTGGCTAAATGTAACGCATTCAGCTAATGACACAGCAGCATCTGATGATATACTGAAACTCGATCTCACGAAGCATTACGATGGATATAGGGGGGAGGTCACATTGAATGGGGCACTATTAACCTCAAAGGTTCAGATGCAAGCAGGACACGGGGCCAGTCAACAAATTAGGTGACATATGGGTGCCATCTTCTGAGGGGGTGTGGTGATTTCACCGTGTTTCAGACGGGGGGGCCGCAGCGGTAAAGCTTCACCTAGGGTGTCACATGGGCTTTGACTGGCATTGTGGACAATGATCATAAGCAGTGGAATCAATGTTTCTGGAATGGGGACTTTCAGCCATACTGTCCATCCCTGGCTACTACGGAGGATGGTGAGGTCAGACAGCGTTTTACTCACAGTGTCCACAGGGCACCCAATTCATGACGAACCACCAGATGTTGAGCATGGTCGCGTGATGGTACACGTGCAGGAACGTGATCTGGTGGTTGTTCTTCCTCAGGATGAAGAAGAATGTGTCCATGAATTCAATCAGCTTGGAGAAATAGTACCACCACAGGACGTTTATGATCTGCAGTGGCGAACGGGGGAAGACCACAGGGCTCAGAAACATGGATCTGGGAGTTTGGAGAAAGCCTAGAAAAACTATGCAGGAGAATGCAGTGTGTCTGCCGTGCCCCGCAGTCCCTGAAAAACAGCAGCATGGCGCGATGTGTACACCTGCCCGCTGCGCCCCTGCGATTTTAATGCACATTCACCCGCCGCTCCCAGAAAATGCATGCAGAGAAGAGACGCCCCCATGTGGCCTGACCATGCAGTGACCTTGATGCCAGTGTCGGACACACTGCCAGCGAAATCCGAGCATCTCTGCTCGATCACGACAAGCAAGAGTGGTAAAATCGTCCATGAGGACCCAGTGACGGCCACGATTAGCCCTCATTCCTGCTTCCGCACGCCCCCGAGACCCACCCCTGTGCGTCGGCCTTGGGCGACCCTGTCGTACCTTGTCATCGGCGCTCCCACCACTGCGGGTGTCCTGGCAGAAGAAGCTGTACCCCCCCTGCAGGACACCAGTGACAAGCTGCACGAAGAAGCCACTGGTTAGGCAGTGTACATGTGCCCAGTGGGTACATCCCTGCACACAGCCGCACGCCCTTCATCACACACACACACACACTGATTTTTATGTGTCTGGGAGCTGGGAGTGAGGCGCAAGCAGCTCTGCGAAGAGAATACAACGAGAATACAACTACCTTAAATGAGTCTATTGGCACCCTTGCGGTTTCTCAGGGAGACAGGGTGACATTTGTACAGCCCCTGATATGACACTGACTCCATTATGGACATTAAATACATTTAAAAGCACGAGCACTGAAACTGCGGGCATTGAAGCCGCACCAAGCATCAGTCGTGATCAATTACGCTACTGCCGATTTTTACTACCAGTGATTTTATGCGTGGCAGACTCTCACAGACGGTAAGACCTTTGTGTGAGGGAGTTCCATGGTTTTTTGGGATTTAAGCGTCAGGGAGAGAGGGCACGGGAAAGCGCTGAGTGCCGTCAGACTCGCCGCTCCACACGCAGGCTTATGGCGCGTTCCCCTGCTCGCTCGTCAGCGATCTGCACGGCTTATCTCACTTCCACAAACACGCCACTTTTCGCACAACAATCCGAGCTTGTGCCTGCTCTTTGTTCATTGTCTCACAGCTGTGTGCTTCATGGTCCAAGTGCTGCGTCTCACTGGAAGCCTTGTGCATCTTTCCTTCAGATGCCCATAGAAGGGGGTCTGGCCCGTCTCGGTCGGTAAACCGGCCAGCCGTAATTCACCCTGTGTGACACGCCACGGCCAATCTGCTGGCGATTCTGTGAACCCCTCCAAGGTCACATCACCTAAATGCTTCGGTTTTTATTCAGCATTTTAATTCCTTGGAGTCCCCGGAAATCCGCGGCTCTTACCAGCGGGAGGTACAAACGGCAGCAGCAGGCAAAGGGCTCTGCGTGACCTAAAGAGCTCCAGGACTGCTGACCTCCTCGTTCCACATTCTTCCTGGATTATTACTCAACTAAGGGAGGCAGGGAAAACTTCTGCAGCTGTTTCTGAGTCAATGTGAAAGCAATTCCTCCCAGGAGGAACACACCACTGACTGAGAACCTCTTCTGAAGAGCATAAACATTACAGTAACTAATATTCCAGACTATCTACTTCTGAGAACATGAACAGAGCTGGACATCTTTGGAAGCTTCAATGCCAGATTAATTGCGATTAAACACCCTCTTCCTTTGATCACACGTTGCCTGTGGCCCCGCAGGTACCTGAACCGACAGCCATGTCTGTATCCGCTAGGCGTTCTCCCTCTCGCAGTGGCAATGGTGCCCGTTTCATCATGCCTGCTCCTACAACCAGGGGACCACATGACCTCCCCAGCTTTGCCCCGAGTCGTGACGGATGATTCCGGTCCAGCCCGGTGTCCTTGAAAGGGTTCCTCTCACTGAGGTGCGCCAGCTAAAATGCATGATCACTGCTGAGGAGTTCTACACAAATACCAGAGATAAAGACGCACGATATCACCCACTCGGATGAGGAATGACACACTCAATCCCTGGCCTGCCCTGACATAGCCCAGGCCTGTGCTTTCTCGGCTGCTATGAATTACGGGATATGGCACATGAATATTCAGATTTCAGCGGCCATTCTGGAACATTAGGTTAAGGAATATCTAGAGAGTTAATGGTCTGATGCAAGAAGAAGAGAGTGCGGCATGACATCACTTCTCCACGCATAAAGACACATTCCCTGCAAGGCCCAAGGGAATGAAGGAGTCACTGCGTTCTGGAGTCTGTACTGGACTTTACTTTGCCTCATATGCTACAATCTTGTGTGTCAGCTGATAAAATATACTCAGATATGTTGATTTAATATTTGTCTCCACGTACTTTTACCCTTGTTACTATACAATATTGACCCTCAGTAAATGAGCAGAGACTCTTTAACGTTCATTAAGTATGTAACTATGCATTAATGATTACTATGGAAATGTCGAGCAAGCCAGTGGCTGGTCTGTGCAGGTACTGCAGAGCACTTCAGCTCTTTATGTGAATATGGTATTCCAGAAAAGCCGCGTCCTTCGCCTGCTCTGGAATCTGACCTGCAGACAGCACCTTCGATCAGAATCAGACGACAGGATCAAGCGGACTTCTGTGGAGGCTATTCAAAACGCTGTGACGCAATGCGGAATGAAGACACGGTGTGTGTGTGTGTGTGTGTGTGTGTGTGTGTGGCCATGCGTGTGTATGCTTGTCCTACCTAGACAGGGAAAGACATAACCTCTAATCGCAAAGGTGTGTCACAGCAGTTTGTTTGTGTGTGCGAGCCAGGAGGGATGGGGGGGCGGAGCCTAATGGCAGGAGCTGTCAGCACAGGAGCCATGAGACATCAGATTTCACTGATAGGCTTTCCAAACCGTCGACTGCTGGAATGGGCCAGAAGCCATGGGACATGTGCTTTTGGGGGGGGGGGGGTTTGTTACTGAGATATTCCAGCAGCCTAATGAATAAACTTCTACGTCTGATTACCTGCACAGATTCATGGTTTCCTAGATCTGTACAGAGAAGAGGTCTGGGGAAATGCTCAGCACTGGAACAGTAATCACACAAACTGGAACAGTCCAGAGTATTTAGTGACTGGGAGCCAGTGAAGGTGATTTAATTGTCCTTCAAACACAAAAGGCTGCCCACCTTTTATACAAATATTCAGTTGCATTAATATTACATCTATGTTAGATAAATCTGAAGGTCACAGAGTTCTGGGGCAACCAAAGTGAATGACTTGTTCGGCGGACTGTAACACAAACTGCAGGATGGTTTTGGATCAGTTGGGCACCACGGTAAAACAAACAAAGAAACAAACATAACCTGGATCCTTCTCGACCAACAGCTGAAGAATTACCTCCACCGACCAGAGCTCCCTCTGAGTGCAGTGACACGCACATCATAACTGTGGAAACATCTCTCCTGTTTAGCATGTCTGTGCTAATCATTAGGATTAGCAGCAACCAACCTTTAGTAGCTCACTGGTGATAAAGTTGCCTACGTCCCATATCGACGGGAATCACATCCAGGTGACAGGCCCCTGAGCCTTGGGCCTCATCCACAGTCACGCACACGCCCTCAATCTCTGCATCCGACCGAGAGCCGGCTCCTGACGATGACCTTGGACCAGCCCATCCGTCTGTCAGCTCGTAATATAATCTCCAGGCAAAAGGCTACACGGAGTCTGCAGAATTGGGACTGATCCAATAGCATGGACCTTTATATCCAGGGGCTTTACCTTACCCTGACCGAC
>JAODKE010000068.1:762569-773304 GCA_026779605.1 Mormyrus hasselquistii
GTACGATAAGAGTTCAGCAGTCTGATAGCTTCAGGGTAGAAGCTGTTTTTGAGCCTGGTGGTCTTGCACTGAAGGCTTAGTTAGTGTTATTTACCCCATCGAGATGATCTACCCATACGCATAATAAAGGTAGGATGTTTCGATAAGGTAGCACCAATCGACAGATATATCTGTCGAAATAAACTACGGTAGGATACTTCGACAAAGTAGGACAAATCGTCAGAACACCGGCTCTGTCACTGCAGCGTACCTGTCACTGTTACTCATTGCTTAAAACAGATACACTGTGCTTTCAGGGGAAAAAAATAGCTGTTTGCCTTGAAAGTGGTTTCCGAATCAAGCAGGTGCCGCCTACCTTAAACGCAGGCGTGTCTACGGTATATGTTACGTTAAACCGTCTCCTCATTAACCCGCATGGGGTAGAGTCAAGATCCCCAAAAGCAGGGGAGTGAATTTACCTTTTTTTCAGAATGACTTCATTCATTATTAAGTTTATAACTGGTGTGCTTTTACTTGTACTGGAAAGGTATGCAGTGCTGCAAGATTCCTGTTACTCAGCTGTATATCCAGCAGGTCCGCTACTTTTATAAATGCGGGCTCCAGGAAGATGACGGCTCCGCTCGAACCTGCAACTCCTGCACATTAACACTGGCCATGGTGTGTAGGACACTCGAGCATTGTATGAGCTTAAAAAGTAAACATGTCCCGTAATAATCCTGTTAAATCTAAGGTGGCTTACGTTCTGACTGACCACTAGATAGGATTATCGAACAAAGAGAGAGAGAGAGGTAAGGAGCGTGCTCTGATATCCAACAAAAATGGGATGCAAGGGAAAACCCTCCCATACCCTGTGGTAGACACTACCAAGACCAGAGGGCATGGAGACCAAGACAAGACTAAGACCAAGACAGATCGAATCAAGACCAAAACAAAATTGAGACAAGACCAAGACCAAGACCGAGACCAAGAATAAAAAGACTCCCTTAACTTTTGTGTGCTGTTGAGGACTGACATGACGGGTACTGACCGGTCCCCAAGTCATCTGACAAAACTGCTAACACTTCCAACAACTGTCTAAAGAATGGGAAATATGTAACTGATTTCAATTATAATTAATTTGTAAATAAAATTGTAACATCAAATTGAAGTTACACAATTATAAACTTGAAATTGCATCATGTCCCATTGTAGTAATACTAACCAAATGACACTGTATGATATCACATTCCCTGAAATGGATTAGGCCTGTTAAGTCAATACAACATGATATGCAGATGTTATTTAAAAGTCAATGGTCACATTTATTTAGTCAACACCATTTTAAGTAAAATAGTGTAATCAAACATATAAAGACATGCGCACACGTCACATGCAAATTCAAACTACAAATACTATATACCGATACAAACTGCACATCAAATTGTGCATTAATAAGAATAAGTGCTTAAAAGATTCTGACATCTTGATGTCTGCAGTGGTATGTGATTACAACACACTGCCAATGATATCAAGCCTGTTGTTCAGCAGGGCAAGAACAATAAAACACAGACATTATGGACAAATAACAGATTGATAAACTAGTACAGTTAGATGAAATACTTAAAAATAGAGAGAGAGAGAATCAAAGCATCATTGTTAATAGGCATATTTTCAGAGAGGAGGGAGAGAGAAAACAGTTCACATTTTTAAACAGTGGTTGATTGCACTTCAGGAAAACTAAAGATTGCAACATCTTATAGCCTGTGATGCTGGATCTAACGTATAACGCATATTTTGATTGGATGAATGCCAATGTCTGAATCACAACAAAATGTATGTATATCATTGATTGGTTGCATTTGAAGGGCGCGAAAGGCAAAATAATAATAATGTTGCATTATCGAACGTTACATTATGTGTCATGGATACTTTCCGCTCCAAATCTCCCAACCACTATGTCGATCGGAGACAGCAAGACCAAGACAGAGAACCAAGACAAGACAGAGGGATCTGAGGCCAAGACAAGACCAAGACCAAAGACCGCCGAGACTGTGACAAGACCAAGACCACATAAAAGTGGTCTCGAGACCAGTCTCAAGACATCCAATTCTACCCTGTGGAAGGAAAATTGGACATTGGTAGGCCCAGGAGGGGAGGAATATTGGGTCTTTCATGTCTTAGGCCTTAGGCAAGAAGAGATTGTTTTGAATACTGGGGGTGGAAGAGATTTGAAGCTGCCCCAACTGGTGCACAAAAAGTTATAGCTATAAAGTAGTTGCAGCAGGCCATATGTAACATGTTATGTGATAGTACAAATGTATATAGTAAGAAGTAATTGTTACGATAATCATATTAATTTGTTAACCATGTATTTGCAGTGATTCAATGACAATACGTCATTACGTTAATCATTAATCAAAGGACAACCAAATATTTACAGTGATTCCATATCTATATATATTCATTTCTCAAGTAGGAGCCTAGCAGTTCTGGTAAATTGAGCAAAATTTGTTTGTAATATGTTTGAGCTTGGTTTGTTAGTGTTTTGCGGCCTTAGAAGTCTTTATTTGGAACTGAGAAGTATGGTTTATCACCTGGGTGCTCCGGGTACCAAGTGCCAGAGCGTGACCTGAGCGCTTTGCTATATTGCTCCCTCGAGTAAAGGAGATAACTTTGCTCACCAACTTATTCTAAGTGGCTTCACCGATCGTTATTCGATGGGGTTTATAATTTTTCTACCACAACCCCAACCAAAAATGGGAGGTGTTACAAGGAACGTGATGCGACGTTCGCGGCCATAAGTGATTATTGATTAACACTGCTGAGGAATGGCCCCTATTCTAGGCATTTTCCCTAAAGGACCGTTAAGAGGAAAGGAAGGCTTTTTCACTTAAAACCTTTACGGCAATAGCACAGTGTTAACATAACGTTATTTGGGGTCGCAATGGCAATATTAATCCGTAATTAACTGATCATTTGCGGGTACCAGCGTTACTTGTTCTTTGTTTTTCCTATACTCCTTGTGTATACTTTGTGTATACTAAAGTAGTTTTCTGCATTATGTTTAGTTTCAAATTTACTTTCATTTGAATATCAGAGGTCACAGGGACAGCAACAAAAGGAAACCAATGTTTCTGTTTTGTAAAAATGAAAGCAACTTTCACATTTCTTCAAGAAACACTACTGGGCAGATGAAAGTTTAGTCTAGTGAGTGGGCAGACAGAATTCCGTATAGTCACGATTCCACAAGATCTGCTGGCGGAGCAATTCTGCTTTTGGCTTTCCTGGGAAATTTATTGATGCGAGACATAACGTGGGATTCGAGTAAATTACTGAGCAGTTTTCAAGCTGCAAGGACTGAGATAGTCAGCTGGACTGAAATTAGGCTTGGGCAATATGTCATTTTTTACACAGTATAATGTCCGGACAGTGTGTTTTCAAAAGCAACGTTATTTTGCAATGCAGCGTTTTGAAATTGTTACTATAAGACTTGTCAAACAGGAAGAGATTTGTTCAGTGGAGAACAAAATTTAGTAAGCTTTGCGGTTTTAATGATTGCACATTTTCAAGGTTATCTAATTTTTGTTTAAAAAAAAAAAAATAAAAAATTTAAGTTCACTGCCGCTATTTTTGCATGAGTGCTGCATGCAGTCTCTGACCCAATCATGGTCATTTTCATCCTTGTTGCATTTAGATGGCGTGGTGCGTTTCTGACAAATCTAATAAAAACAAGTGAGGTTATAAGAACTAGCAAGCAAATAACTAGTTATAGACACAAAACGGCATAAAAGTGAGGGATTTGCTGGCAGAAATCTTGACACCCTTAAATTAGTGGGACATCATTGGTATGCTTGTTCAAAATCATAGCCAAAAGAACCCAACTTTTTGCTTCATAAATATAATATTGCAGAAAAATTCAAATACTGTGATGTGAATTCTCAATATTATGCAGCCATAGTGCATAAACACAAAGAACATTCAGAATATTTAAAAATAGTATGGCAGTCATGTTAAAGGTAGAATATAATCTCTGTGAACACCAGTCTTTATTATAAGCAGACGTATCCAGCACTACATACCACAAAAATACCCGCGCTCATAACAATCTGTGGCTTTGTTATAAATCTGCTTAAGTGAACGTTAAAAATAGATGACATATCAGACTCTATGAACCGAATGTAAATTTATTCTCCAGCTCCCTCTAGTGGAAGAAAAAGTAGTCACACATTTAACTTGGAATAAGCTTTGACCCGACAGTGACCCGGCTCTCCAAACCAGTAACACAAAATAGAAGGATCGACAGATGGATGCTCATTAAATTCACAGATGTGAAGTTATAGTAGGTCAGCTTTCCATTCCATGTTTCAGATACAAAAATAAAAAGGAAACCTGCATGGGTGAAGGACAAGAAAGATCAGGATATAAAAACTGAACTTTGCGAGTTAGAATTCCTGCTAATCATTATTTCGGCATATCGTGTATTAACTTCTAAAATGCAAGAAGCACCTCATATTTATAAAAAAACAACAAAAAAAAACCTTTACTCCCTTCAAAACGGTGAATGATTAGTCTTCAGAAACATACCATTACGATGACCGTTAAAAGGTCTGACGTTAGAACAAAGGCATAACATCACAGCAAATGCTTCCTAAGGATGCTGGAGTATCACTTAAGATAATACAGAAAATAAAAAGTCAGAGTTAGATGCGGGTTAGAATGGGCATGACATCTTCCACTGTACAAGTACAGTATTTACAGTAAACTCCTGTTAAAGCACAGGAGCCCGTCACGTGTGCAGCCTTCATAGAGACAAAGAAATCTGCTACCCATAAATACCAGGAGAAAAATATGTACAGCGTTTTTCCAGCTAAGGTCCAGCATACTTGCCCTTCCAGTGGGGGTGGGGTTCTTCCCTCACCAAGTTAATCAGATTGGACCACTGCCTGCTATCTGTTTAGCCAAAGGTTTGGTCATTTTTTGCAGAAAGGGGGATACGAACACAGAAACATCTGGGAGTCTCGTTGAAGCCCCAGACTGGCCTCTATTTTCCACGGCTCACTGGCTCCCCCAGAAGGTCGGGGCAGTGCTCGTGTCTATTGGCAATGTGGTCACACTTCCGGAGGAGGTCATAGTTGATTTTGTCGGTGATCACACTGTCCTGCTTGTACTCCGGGTGCTTAGAGACGAAATCCCGCATCCATTTCGCCATAGTCATCAGCTGACCTGCGCGGGAGACAGGACACATAGCTGAGGGGAGGGAGGGGGGCATCCCAGAATGCACCACTGCCAAACTCCAGTATGAAATCCATCCCCATTGGTGCTCCTGAACACACAAGCTCTAAAAGCAGAAAAATCAGCACGTCCAAGTGTCACTTAAAGGAATTTCACCAACCTGAGGCCCGTTTCTTGATTAGCTTCAGATAATTCAGTATGGTGCAGCGTGTGTCTACATCCACCTCCATGTTCTCCAGGTAGCAGTTGAGGATGGGAATGAGTCCTTGGAAGACGCCCTCCTAAAGCAGAGTCGTGGGGACATTCTGGTCAGTCAGCAGGCAGAATCGGGCCGGGATGGGGGGGGATGACAGGTCACCGACCTTTCCGTTGATGATCTCGTCGATTGTCATGAGGGTGTATTCCTCATGGTCATCGCCGCTCTCCAGGCCGTTAGGGGTGGCTGGAGCTCCCTCCACTACAGCGTTGCAGCCTGGGGGGGGGCAGCAATGGAAAAGCATACTTTAAAAGATGAGTGTAAACTGACATGCACTCAAACGGTCAATATGCAGTTCGATCATGTAAAAGTAACTCGAACACGTTTGGTCCGAAGTGCTTCATCCACGCAGGTTTCACACCACACTACCTCCTGTCCATCACCAGGTTCTCACTGATGCAAGAGCAACCTTGAACTACAGATTTCGCCTAAACTGTATACTTCACCCCCAAGGGACTCGCCTTTAAAAATATCCTTCCGGAAGTAAAACTTCCCATCCAGCACAGCATTCCGTTTCTGGGCGACCTTCATGTTCTCGTCCACCTGAGGCGGGACCAAGCAGAGCGACCACGTGACAGGAAACACAAGCTAAGCGCCCAACCGTCACACGAGGGTTCTCCTGAGCTCATGTCAGTGCACGTCATTCCTACCTTTGACAAGGGGATCAGGAAGTTCATCTTGTAAGACAGAATGACCCTGGTGAGTAACACAATGAAAACAACGTAGGCGGCGTTCTCGAAGTCAGTCAGCTGGACCTGGACACGAGGAAATCATGAGTCAAAAAAAAAAAAAAAAACCCCACCCAACCCAGAGGAGCTTTATGGTCGTCATGGTGACTGCTGCACAGCATTTAGTAATCTCTCACATGGGTTTTGTTCCAATCTGGATATCCTGGACCCATCTTACCTCCATGGGGCGGAATTCCACTCTCCATCCAATATCGGAGTTTGGGGGGGGTGGTTTGAACCTCATAGTCTGCCAGTTGGTCGACTGAATATTCTTTAAAAATAAGACCGAGTGTTTGTCAAAAAGATGGCCCGGTAACTGTGGGTCATACCTGGAAAAACCCTACAGCCAATCATTAACCTCAGACACCTGAACACCAGGTCAGCCGGCATAAACATGCTTAATGTCTAACTTCTGAGGTTTGCAAACAGTACTTTTTCCCCCACATGATCTGAAGGCCTGACTAAGTACGGCAGAAAACAAGCACAGACCTCAAAGTGATCAGACTCATTGTCGTCATCCAGATTAATCTTCTCCTCGAACACGGAGAGTGGGTCTCGGATGAAGAGGTGTGCAATGTGCTGAGCGAGGAGTTTGTCGATACCTGACAGGGGGTTCCGTTCAACAAGATTTAAAATCCACAAGAGCTCGATTTGCAAGCAGAACACGGGATAAACACAAAAGCTCAGGAAAGGCGCAGGAAACCTTTTGGCTCCTTACCTGCATCCAGAAGCTGTTTGTAGATCTCGTCGTCTATCGTTAACTCTATGTCGTTGTATTTCTCGCCACAGCTGGAGAGGTAGCTGTCAATCGAATCGTATCGGGACTTAAAGATCCGGAATTTGCTGTTTTTCAGTGGCTGCAAGGAAGACAACAATAATAATTACTAAACCAGAAACTTCCCCATCTTCCATATCATCCTCAGGAAATCAGAACAGGAATGTCTGTGTCCCTGTCACACATGCAGACTCCACGCATTGAGACACGACGACCTCTGCGGATACGGTTGGACCGGCTGTGTCGGACCAGCAGAGGTTACCTCCAGGCCCCTTTCCTCACGCGTTCGGTCATCCACAGAGGCGGAGATCACACCCCAGCGGCAGTCGATGTCGGACACGTAGCCTCTGTAGAACGGAGAGGCTGCACTCAAGGCCATCTGAAAAGAGGGGAACCTTCAGCTTGTGGTGGGTGGGAGGCATCCACAAAAACATACAGGTGCCAAAATCAGCTTCGTCAAAAAAAGTCTGAAGAGTCACCAGATAGGGGTTTGCGCCCCAACCGCACAAACCATCAGAAGTTAGAGAACTGTCCTCACCACTATGGGGCACATGGTAGCCAGCTGGTCATACAGGTATCTCGCCTCGCTTATGCTGCAGGCCTGGAATGTCACCTGCAAGCAAACTTAAGTGTTAGCCGTACCGTCTGCCCCCACTGCATGCTGACCGTTTGGTCTGCCGTCACAGACGTAGCGTCTCAATGGTGCCCTGCTGCGTCGCCTGCGGTGGACGTACCTGCAGACAGCAATTTCCCATCCCGAACCCCATGGCGTCCATGTAGATGTGGTCAGGAAGTGCTGCCCGCGCAGCCTCACCGTCATCCTCGGAAAAGGCCTCCACGAACGGAGACGCCGTGTTTTTGTCCTTAAAAACTAAAGACGGCAACATTCAGAATCCATCCACGCTTCCCGGAGTCACCGTGGGAACGTGTACGCATTAAAAAGGTGCGTGTACTGGGCCGCAACAACCTCATCTAATTTAAACAACAATTTGAGGGGGAAAACTCAAGCTGAGTTCAAAGGAAGGCAGATTTCAAAGGCGTGATGACTTTGGCAAGCATTCAGTCACTCGCTTATTGTTGCAGAAGGTGCAGCTTAAGCAGCTCTGTTACCTTTGGACTGTTATATTGTTTTAGAATCTGCAGTGTTCCCGTTTACTGTAGATAAGATTCAAAGTGAGCTAAACGTAACTGAGGTCCTTCCCCTGTACATTTTTTTTGTAGCATAAAATTTAAAAATAAATAAAAATGCAGGCCGGGATAGAGCCCAGCACTCCGAGGTCAGGCCAGGATGCTCACTGGGGACGTTGATGGTCACTTTTTCACCCCGTCTGTGGCGGATGTTTCTGGTCAGGGTGCTGCGAAGTAAACAGCATATCATTTGATTTTCAAAACATCTCGACGCCAACACATAAAAATGCAAATTATGACGGTGGCTTTTGAAGAATAAAACAGGCTTAAATGTCAAGCATGCTGTCCGGAGTAGCACAGGGGAATGCTGTGAAACACCCCTTAATAAAATTACTTTTTACTGTGCAAAAATGTATAAAGTCAGCACTTCAGTGTGACGGCCTGCAGCGCACCTGCCTGTCCCCCTCCCCACTAGCCAGCCAGGGCAGGTTGGTTTCCCATCCACGGCTTTTATTTACACTTCTACGCGAGTACAGCTGGTTTTGTTTGTTCATAAGCAGCAGGGAAGATGATTCCGGCAACCTCCGCGATGCCGGCCATAGCCTCCTCTGACGTCAAGACCGACCGACCGTCATCTTTCCATAGCTGCTGCTGGACGTTACGTAGCCATGTGGGTAAACACAGCGCAGTACGTGACCTTCCCTCTGGGAACGGTTTTCACCCCCCCCATGACCGGACAACCAACGGGTAGGCTATACTAATCTAACGTGTTTAACGTCACAGAGTCAGAGATCCCTACAGCCTGGAGAATGCCGGAACCCCCCCCCCCCCCCCCGCCAACTCCAAGCTGGGTTCTTTAAGCTAAAGAATGTGCTCTCTACCTGAATCTCGGGTGTCTGTTAATCGCTTCATCAGGGAAAAACAGAGACTTGGAGACTCCCTCTTCCACCGGTGTGGGTTTATATTCGGGCGAGGTGAAGCCAGGACAGCCCAGTCTGAAAGGTTCAACACAGACATACATTCAGGGGGAAACCCCTTTCCTTTATCACCAGCCTGAATAGAGACTGCACAAAGCCGTTCAATATAAAAGTTAAAGGTTTCAGGGTTGCTGGGTCAAATTCAGCCCCAGGGCCCCCAGTGTTTGTGTCTATTGTCCTCTGCAGCATGACAGTATAGCAGAATGCAAAGAAACTTATTTTCCTAGGCAACATGACAGTGAGAGGGAGCGTGAACAGGTGCTCGTTTGTGTAGAAGCCACTCTCCACTGGCAGGAACTTTACCCTAAAGTGACCTTATGGTTACTAAAATCCAGAGGACCACTGGAAATCCACTGACATGAACGAGTTCATGGAGCTAATGTGACACTCGACAGTATTCAGCTGAAGTCTGAGGCCTTTCTTGTCCTTCCAGGAATAGCTGCTCCTCAGGCCTCAAGGGAGCCCTCTGATCTTACACCTTCACCTCCATCAGCATGAGCTTCAGCAAACAGCTGCCATGGAACCAAAGGATGGGAGCAAGCGTTCACCTGGGGAAGGAGGTGACGGTGCACAGCGTCTCACTCGCCCCCAGCACCGAGGACGCCTCCTGCCGCCTCTTGGCCATGTTCTTCTCCACGGTGTTAAACTCGGACATGGTCCCACCGTACGGCTGCCCAGGCGTTCCTTCAATCATGTAGCTTCCATATTCCGGCCTCCAGAGCGTGGGATGGCTGTGTCACATGGGAGGAAAAAACGGTACAAGAGCAGTTAAGCACCAGAGACTAAAGGGCGACGATCATTTGGTAAACAAACGGAAGCTGGAGATGAAAGTCGCGAGCGGTCGCTACTGCAGACAGGTGATCAGACACCCTCACTATGCACAAGAAAACCAGCCCTTATACCCGTGTTGGAATCGCAGGTCTGGAAAAACACAAGTCCGCCAATGTCTGTGGGGTATCAGGTATGAAGGTAAAACAGTAGCAAAAAACTCGAGAGCTTTGCTCATTTGAATGTGAGAACTTGTAAAGTTAATATTTGTAAGTTGAAATTTATACTCACAGCCCTGATGTGAAAAGCTGCATCTATCGATTTGCACACACAAATAGTGCCTCACCAATGAACAACGCCAGCCACAATGCAAACATTTTTATGCATATGTATCAGCTATATTTTTTTAAAAACACTTGGAAAATATTTGTATGAAATATCACTAGTTTTACTGGTTTTTATATATCAGTGAAAGATTTTCCAAGCGTTTTAAAAAAAAATAGCTGATACACATGCATACAAATGTTTGCATTGTCGCTGGTCGTTGTTCATTGGTGAGGCTTCGACCAATAAAATGACTTCATTCCCACCCCAGCCCCGCCCCCGACTCTGCTCTCTCAAGTTTGCATTTACAAGTGCACGAGTGAGTTTCGCTACAGGAATATCGCAAAGAGAGTAGCAAAAGTCAAAGCGCTAGGATCTGAGGTTGTACTGCCAGATCTGGGAGGTTGCGAGTGCCGACTTGTGGTTGTACAGAGAAACTGAAGTAAAGCGCAAAGATAAATGTGTAGTACACAATTGTGCCTGTCATTTTGTTTATGTGAATGACACTTTACACATTTGTAACTATTAATCTGCAACTTCGAATTCAAAACACAGGTGTTCTGAGTAT
>JAODKE010000068.1:846796-872456 GCA_026779605.1 Mormyrus hasselquistii
GATTTCCCGATGGTGGGTACCCGATGCACTGTGATTTCCCGATGGTGGGTACCCGATGCACTGTGATTTCCCGATGGTGGGTACCCGATGCACTGTGATTTCCCGATGGCGGGTACCTGATGCACTGTGATTTAGTGATAGCTGGTACCTGATTTAATGACAATAGGTAACTAATATACAAACTCTTCAAATTTACTATTACTTACTTCAATTTATTGTGAATTCCTAATTGTTGGAGAGTGATAAAATGACATGATCACGATTTATTTACTGTGATTTTTTTGATAGATATGAACAGCATTTCATTAAATGATAAACTGTGTTGTCTTCAGTGGGGGCAGGATTAGCAAATCAAAATAATGAAGCGAGAGTCTGCTGACTCACTTTAGCTTTTAAATGAAATATAAATGTATGAAGAAGAGTAACAAAAAACAGAGAAAATACAAATATAAAAACCTACCTTCAAAAACAGAATTATAATATTTTGGTAGTACACTCATGAACATGTACAGCAGTCTCCTTACAAATTAACAAATGTTTATTTGAATGGAAGTGTCAAAACTGTCTGTATAATATGAAATGTGATCATCTGGCTGTGAATCGCAGGCAATAGATGATCATCTTGAGAATCAGGAGAGGCCCGGTGACAGAGCAGACAACAGCGAGGAGAGTCGCCCAGAGGTATGTCAAGCAGGGCTGGCTGGGAGTCTGACTTAACAGAACGGTAAAGGTGGATGCCTGTCTGAACCCTTTGGGTTAGGGAGATAACGGAGACCCGCTGTCATGTGTCAGCCCCACACACTAATCTGTTAACGCTCCGCAGCAAAACGTAGATGTCAGCTTTCAGCTGAGCTGCCTACTCATCTTATAAACATGGGCCAAGCATTTGAGGGGCAGAAGAGCTGTTTGTCTCAAAGACAGTTGCGATCCTTAGACCAGTGTTTCCCAACCCAGTCCTCGGGGAACCTCAGACAATCCACGCTTTTGCTCCCTCCCAGCTCTCAGCCAATCAGGAACACCAAATACCTGGTACAGGTGCACTGGGAACTGAGAGGAAGCAAAAACGTGGACTGTCTGGGGTTCCTCCGAGGACTGGGTTAGGAAACACTGCCAATGACCCACGTATTTGACCTTAGTGAAGCGTCGAAGGGGCAGCAGAGCAGAAACAGCCTTTGAATTTCCTAGATCTGCTCACCGGCCCAGCTGAGGCAGGAGTCCGAGGAGCTGTACGCCGCCATCGATGAAGTCTTAGAGAACACCATGCCCACGGTAAGTTCAGCAAGGAATGTTCCTCAGATCTGCAGTCCGTGCCACTTGGAGGAGGATCATAAAGTCACGGTCAGAGTCATTTGAGTGTGATTAAGTGAGATCTCAACTGTAAATATCGGGTGGTTTCTTTTGTTGTCAGCTAAGAAGGTGTCCCTCTCATTTACTGTACAGCGGCGATCTCGCTCAGTTCCAGTAGCGCTGATGAAACCCCTGAGCCCTGAACCTTCAAAGGTGCGAGAAGCGTCGCGTACACATGGGCATCGTGACATGGCACTGATTCTCCATCACTGATTTTGCACCTCGATGTTAAATTTGGACCTTTTCTTCTTCTTTACAGCCATTCACATTGTTGCCAAGACCAGCGGGACGTGAAACTAAATATGTAAGCCCCCCCCCCACGCATACAGAATCTCAAAAAGGCAAAGCAAAACATATGTTTCTCACAGATTGCCTTCTCTTTGATTGTCCATGTGTGTTGTGAAAATGTTAAAGAAACATAGGTGGCGTCAGAATTCACTTGACTCATTTTCACCACGTGCTTCAGCTGGATTCTCATTGGCTTATGTGGCCGATACAAAAAAAAAAACTGTTTGCTGTAGGACACCGATAAGACATGATAGATAAACCAGGATTTTATAAATAAGAGTTTAAGGGCTGCTACGTAAGAAAAACTACCAGGACTCATCCGCTATGTTATTTATGAAAGAAAGGGTGTTGAGACTCTTCTTTCTGCACTACCATAAACTGAACCCTGAAACCAGGACACTGAATCATGACACACAAGCTAGTTCCAGCTCTCACTGCCTGTGGATTGTAAAACCAGTTAGGAACGGAAAGACACTCAGGGAACAAATCAGTCTTAAAGGCGGTAATCAGTCGAACAAAGATTCATTTCATGCTCTGTATGGTCACTGCAAATAGCTTCAGGCACTGACTGAATGTGCTATTATCAAAACAGGCACTTTCCTACACGCAGCAAGCCAGCCCTTTGGAGAGAAATCTGGTGGGTGTTTTCATTTTTTATTCCATATTGAAGTGGGCCAGTGATTAGATCCAAATGTTCTGTCAAAATACATTTTCCATTTTAGGTGCATTCACGGAGGTATTTTTTAACTAGTTGTAAGACAAATAAAGAATGAAGTTGAAACAGCAAAAAAAACATCGTTAACGGTTATATAACCAAAATGGTGTATTTACATTTGGATTTTGTCACAATGCAGATCTTTTCTGTGGCAGAGACCAAACTCATCTGCAATATCAGTAGCTTTGAGTGTCCTGGGATTTAGTTACAGATCAGAAATGATCACTCTTTTTTTATTTACCACAAACTACTGCTGATTTTCACGTTGAATAACTGCAAACCCTTTCAACTGAGGGTCATGTCTTATCCATGTTTGAAGAAACGTTCCTTTTGGAAAATTCCCAGAGGAGTATTTACACAGATGTGATCATCAGAGGCTCTCAGTAGTTCTGATTGGCATGAAAACCTCTACAGACCAAGCCTGGAGTCATACGTCCTGTGGTGTCCGTTACTAAACCATCAGAGGCAGACAATAAAGTGGAGTTTCAACCAAATCCCTTCAGGAAATATCTGAAAGAAACGTTGATGGACAAGCAGGTGGAGGTAAGTCTCTGACATTTCTGACCTTTTGTCTTTTGACAACACACACGGCCATTCTTGCAGTTTTTTCATGTTCAGAGGTGTCGTCCATGACAGCAGAACATGAAGGTTCTCATTTCCTGGAGAGCAATGTCAAGACCAGTTCATGTTTCACTTTTCCAAGTGCCATTATAATCCGCGCACTGGGTGAGTGAAGCACATTTTGTCATCAAGGCTGTCTGAGCAGACCAAGCTTTTGGTCTAGCGGACTTTTTGTTCATTGGTGCACATCAGCTACAAATGTGACTAGTTGTCTCAGTAAGTGGCAGCACTGAGCAAAACTCAGTGAAGAAAGAGCAGAAGAAGAGTCCTTGTAGTTAGGGACATATAACTCATAACTGAAGAAGTACACAGACGTATTTCAGTGTACAACTCTAAATAATCTGGATACTTGGCAATGAAGAGAATTCATTCAGACCAAGAAGACAACATCTGCCATAGGTACAGGCGACTGCGACCTTCTGCTTGCATGGATAAGTGTCGTATGCAAACAAGAGTAATGGCACACTGAAAAGAGAAGGCTTCAGGTTGTTCACGTTTCTGTAGAACTGCAATGCACTTTGAAATACAAGTGGAGTATTTTCTGCAGATATAACACCGTCATGTTTTATTGGCTGGATGTTATGCGGCTCTGTGGGTTACGAATCTATTCTGGTGCTCAGAAGGTCGCTGGTTCAAATGCCATGGCCAGTGCAGTGATCCCATGATCGACACCCCTAACCCCTAATCGCTCCAGACATTGGCTGGACCCTCCTCACTGATCCTTACTTTGTCACTTTGGACAAGAACATCTGTTCAATAAATGAATCTGACAGACGTGACACCGGTGGTTTGAGACCAAAGAATGAGCTTTTGTATTAAAATGCTGAGCAATCAGGATGATGGATGTGAGGCAGGTATTGTGCGGCAGACTTTATGATGCATTTTTTAACTTATTGACTGGCTCAAACACCCAGTCATCTAACTTCTGCCATGAGTTGCCGCAGTAAAGTGATTCAAAGGTGAAGGTTGGTGACAGTCCCTGAAAACAGACAGAATGCGACACCTGGAGACCACGATCACAGTATCTGGTCTGAGAGGGTGGAGTAGACAGATGCGTTTAGTGGAGTACCTGTCATGCCTGCATGTAATTCTCCATCCTATTCAGGTCAGAACAATGGGCCAGAAGGACTAAAACGGGGCTGTGTGACCTTACAAGTGAATTTTTAAGTCAGGTCAGAGCATTCGTAGATCCTGCCCGTCTACACAGTGAAGTACTTTGTAATGCCCCAATGTACACACATATTAGCAAACTGGAAAAAAAGATCCTATTTCTAAAACGTATTATAGGGGCCACTTATTGGCTCACGGCAATGGGCTAAGGACCACGGGACTAGAATGTTCTCTCCTGGTTCATGGAAATATGTCAGTGTCCGCTGGCTACAGATTGACTCTAAGGATCTGATTCTGTCAAATTCAATCAAAACAGACAAGCCAAAAAAAACCCACAATAACAGAGGAATTTAAAGCCAGTCTGTTTTAAGATATACAATTCAGCGGCCTGTAAGCTTTTTTGCCTGTTGACTGTGTGCCTATTGGAAACATGATGTTGACTGTTAAAAAACCTACAAACCTTCTGTGTGGTAAATCTGCTCAAAACGGGCTTTTCGCCTGCGATGCTACAATTTCCTCTCACACAAGCTCCACTTCTGCCCTCATCTTATGTTTCACGGCTCTTAATCATTTTGAATTTTTAAAAATAATATAAAGGAATTACTGCATGTTGAGGGTTGCCATGGAAACACTGTAGTCAAATTTCCAGCCCTGATTCAGGGCTGTTGTGTTTAATATGCATTAATATGCATAAACTGGAGAAGAAGCCCCGCATGGCCATGTCAGAAGCATTAATAATGAGGTTTTTTTTTTTTGCTTATTTTTGTAGTCACAGTGTGACTTATGCATGAGATTGAAATTCTCCAATCTCTAGATGGAATACGGAAAGTGGCTTGGCTGATCTCATCTTGGATGGGGGGGGCATGCTAAGCAAGACTGTCAATAAGTCCCAGACAGTTAATAGAGACACTTGGGAATGTTTACATTTCCGTGAAAGCGCACAAACTCCTGCTTGCGGCTCCCACCCCGCGTCTTAACGAGGCGTAATTATGCCCCAATTACTTTACCACTCTTTGTAGAGAATGAACGAATCTTGAGTTTTTAAAGCAAATTCACATTTTGAAATAATACCAGGTATAAGTGAGAGGTGGAGTGAGAGGTGATGTGAGAGGTGGAGTGAGGTGGAGTGAGAGGTGATGTGAGAGGTGGAGTGAGAGGTGATGTGAGAGGAGGAGTGAGAGGTGATGTGAGAGGTGGAGTGAGAGGTGGAATGAGAGGTGGAGTGAGAGGTGGAGTGAGAGGTGATGTGAGAGGTGGAGTGAGAGGTGATGTGAGAGGTGGAGTGAGAGGTGATGTGAGAGGTAGAGTGAGAGGTGATGTGAGAGGTGGAGTGAGAGGTGATGTGAGAGGTGGAGTGAGAAGTGGAGTGAGAGGTGGAATGAGAGGTGATGTGAGAGGTGGAGTGAGAAGTGGAGTGAGAGGTGGAATGAGAGGTGATGTGAGAGGTGGAGTGAAAGATGGAGTGAGAGGTGATGTGAGAGGTGGAGTGCCCCAGAGCCCCATGAGATTGTGGTGGTCGTCTCATGGCGTTCCTGGCTGACTTCCTGGCTTTGGGGAGTGTATTCCCAGGTGGGTCATATGCCATCTTCCAGGCTGGTCACATGCCATCTTCCACACTCGCCATGCCATCACATCGGCCCTGGATGCCAGGATGCACCCTGCATGTGATGCCGGTCGTACTCATTATAAAATCGTCAGGGAAGATCCGCAGCTACTCTGATATAGAATAGAAATAGAACAGGCTTTATTAATCCCCATGGGGAAATTCTCTCCTTCAGACACACATATACACTATATGGACAAAGGTATTGGGACACCTGGCTATTAGAACTGTTATGACACCCCATTCTAAATCCATAGGCATCATTATGGAGCTGGTTCCCCATTTGCAAATATAACAGCTGTCACTCTTCTGGGAAGGCTTTCCATTAGATTTTGGAGTGTATCTGTGGATTTTTTTGCTCTTTCATCCAGAAGAGCTTATGTGAGGTCAGGCACTGATGTTGGACATGTTGGCCTGGGTCACAATCGCCATTGTAGTTCATCCCAAAGGTATTTGACAGGGTTGAGGTCAGAGCTCTGTGTGAACCGGTCAAGTTCTTCCACACCAGACTCACCTAACCATGTCTTTATAGACCTTGCTTTGTGCACTTGGGCACAGTCATGCTGGAACAGAAAAGGCTCTTCCTCAAATTGGTCCTACAAAGTTGGAAGCATTGAATTGTCTAAAATGTCTTGGTATGCATAAGCATTAAAAGTTACCTCCACTAGAACTAAGGTGTCTAGCCCAACCCCTGCAAAACAACCCCATAGCATAACTTTACAGGTGACACAATGCAGTCAGGTAACGTTCTCCTGGCATCTGCCAAATGCAGACTTGTCCATCAAACCTCCAGACAGAGAACCGTGATTCGTCACTCCACAGAACAAGTTCCCACTGCTCCAGAGCCAGATATTTGGCGTTGCCCTCGGTGACGTGAGGCTTCCATGCAGCTGCTCGGCCATGGAAGCCCATTCCATGAAGCTCCTGGTGCAAAGTTTTTGTGCTGGAGTTAATGCAAGAGGAAGTTATTTGTTATTGAAAGAGCGTTGGCGACTTTCAATCACTATGTGCCTCAGCATTTGGCAACCCTGCTCTGTTACATTACATGGTCTGCCACTTCGTGCCTGAGTTTCCGTTGTTCCTAAATGCTTCCACTTTGCAATAATACCACTTACAGTTGACCAATGGATATCTAGCAGGGAGGAAATTTCAAGAACTGACTTATCGCAAAGGTGGCGTCCAACGACCACCATGCTAGAATTCACTGAGTTCTTCAGAATGATCCATTCGATCACAAATGTCTATAAACCTGACTGCATGGCTAGGTGCTTGATTTTATACACCTGTGGCAATGGGTCTGAATGAAACACCTAAATTCAGCAGTTAAGAGATGCATCTGAATACTTTTGTCCATATGGTGAGAGCAAGTTTGGGCATCACATGGCAGGGTCAGCTGGCTTGCAGTGCCCCTGGGGGCTTTTGCTGCATAGAGAATGCAGTGCTATGCTCCGCAGTCTTGCTGTTTTGTTTCACTACAAATTCATCAAGAAATATACTGGCAGCTCTTAAGCTTAAAATATATTTAATTTCAGGAAATGGCCAGGGTATAGGAAAGGCGAAGATCTTATGTTATCCCGGTGAACATCGTTGGGGTGAAGGGGCCTTATCCCAAGCAGCATAGAGCACAGAGCTGAGGTGCAAGCTGGGCAGTCCATCAGTGCACAGCAGTACACTCACAATCGCTCACTTTGGCGATTCTGAGACAGAAGTTAGCTTACCTGCAGAAGGCAGCAAGCACCAACAAAGCAGGCAGGAACACAAGTCGATCTGCTCTAAATTCAACCGTCATTAAGTATCGACGATCCACTCACAGTGTGTGTTTATGTTTGTGTCCTTCCATGTAGCCCGTCCCTAGCTGCCCGGGGCTCGCTGGCACCAGAGGCACGGAGGGTGGCATGAGTCCCCCGAAGGGCACACAGGTTCCCGGAAAGTCCGGTGAAGCACCGGCGGGAACGCCGATGCCGATCATCCGGATAACCAAAGAGGACGGCAGCGACATCCCGACGGCACTGGCTGACTCTTCGGACTACCCTGGCGCGCCTTTCAGCACGCCGCATGCCAAACAGAATGAGACTCACATTTAGATGCAGGACGGGGGGACGTGAATGAGAGCTGGGCGGTGTCCCTAACTGTGGATGAGGTGATGCTGCAGGTGACAGACACTGAACGTAGCGTAATGTGCATTAATGTGGCAGTCGTGTTTGATACAGACCGCTCTCTTCCATATTTGATATTTGATACATTTTCACTTTGCGATATTGTTACTTTTACTTTTGCGGTCGAGAAATTACAGTGTGAAATACTGATAAAAGGCAACAATAAACACTATTATAATTTGCTGTGTTTCCTATTTCTGCACGAAATTTCCAAAGCAGATCAGGAACAACTGGGAAACATTCACGAAGCGCATGCTTGCAGATACACAACATCATCTCGGGCCGCAGGCCGGGATCCAGGCCGCCTCTGCCGAGAGCGCGGGGTTCTGCAAGGACACGTGGGGCTGGGGGGCCACCAGCATAATGCACGCCAGTCAGCATTCAGGACAATAATACGATGACTCTCCCTCCCCGAGTGACTGGGCGCATCTGGCCACTCCATTGCTTGTCAAACTGATATTTCACGCATGAGTCCATAATAGGGCCAATGCATTTATCATTTTCTGGTAGTTAAATTGAATAATTTTTTCCCTTTATCTTATTACCCAATTACCAAAGTTCAAACCATTGTGTACATTTTTAAACATTTTAACAGCCTGAAAATGACTTTCATAAACTATTCCATTTCCTCAGTGCTTTCAAACAGCACTGTTGTTATGTGAATGAAATCAAAAACTTTTTCTGGACTATGAGTCATTCTCATTTACCAGCATTCAAAAAAATGAAAGAACATTCATCTCCAGAAATAAAATACACTCATCTCAAGTAGCATAACTATGCTCTTGATAAAAGGTGTGAAAATGTAAAAAGGTATTTTCCAATGACTTAGTAATGAATAAGATGTGGTGTAGTTCTAGAGTTAAGGGTGTTACTGCAGACTGTTCCTTACTTCCTGTTCAGTTCCTGTCCCAGAAACACAAGGTGTTAGAGAGGGTGAAAGGTCACAGAAAACATGCCACTGGATGGTTGCCCAGCACATCCAAAATGCCCACAGGGAGCTCGTCAGTGACAGCCACAGAACGCTGAAGACCCTGAGGCCCCTTTGGTCCGCTGAGGTGACTGTCAACGGCTGACAGGGTGACGCAGCAAGGCCGAGGACGCCTTGACAGACGCCGGGAGACTGGAGGTGGTGTCGCTTCTGACTCTGACAGGAGTGAGAAGCTACGGTGGCTGATCCCAACATGCAGTCTGAGCAGAGCCCTGGGTGCAGAGCAGGACGCCTCCACACCGGATGGCTGAATTCCGCTGAAAGGCGTGTTCCTCTCTTGGGCAGGTTTGCGTCCACCTACTGTGCCACGGCTCTGCCAGATACTCTATCTTGCACAGTTCATCTCCCAGGCAAGCAAACAGAAAACCAAACATTCAGAAGATCTGAGAAGATGAGTCTGGCTCGCTTAGATATCTGTAATCCCACAGCCTATGATGGATGTTATCTGTGCTTCTTGGAACAAGTAAGCATTGAAAGCTGGCGATGAGGAACGTTTGAATCATGGGGTGGGAGGTGGGGGGGGGCAACCCATAACTTCACATCAGGGTGGCTTCTGAACCCACAACCAGTGTGGTGGACCTGGTCCTCCGTTAATGTGGTGGATCTGCCCCTCCATCAGTGTGGTTGAACTGGTCCTCCGTCAGTGTGCTTGACCTAGCACTCCGTCAGTGTGGTGGACCTGGCCCTCCGTCAGTGTTGCAGAGGCTCTCAGAGGCCCCTTACTAGCTCAGCCAACAGTCATGTGAGCTGAATGCCCGATCATAGCTGATTGGCATGAGTGCACGGATCGACTGGACCAATCGGCATGTCAGTACTCTTCACTGAGCAGGAGGCTTCAGCAGGCTGGATTGCACTGATATTAGGGCACTGATAGTGGCTCTGCAGCCCAGCCCAGTCATACAGGTCAGCATTAGCCTTGAACTCACATCGTATTTGTGTCATGCTACAGGAGAACAAGAGGCTCATTTTCCACCATAATAGGAACACAATCCTTAAAGTTTATTTTGAATCCCGATGATTTGGTCATAAATACAGACTTTGATTGACTGTCCCTCCTCACATATTCCAAAACACAATGCCCCCCCCCCCACCCATGCTTTTTGAGAGGCTCACAGCTACATGATTACACCAACACAGCCTGATGCTTTGATAAGTCAGTGTGAGTCATTTAAGCAGGAATCCACACAGCAAATGTGTACAAAGAGGCTACTGTGCAGTGAAGGTGATGTGTGACTCTGCGGGTGAGGACTCCTGTCATCGGAAGGTTGCCGGTTTAAATCCCGAGGCTGGTGGAGTGATACTGTACTACCATTGGGCCTTATAGCAAAGCATTTAACCCCGAACTGCTTCACAGATGCTCAGGGATAGATGCAAGCATAAACAAACTAGGCAGCTGCACTGGGCTTGATCAGAACAAGGGGGCTCAGACAAAGTCATGAAAAAATATACAGTACCAGTCAAAAGGTTGGAAAGACTTACCCATAGACAGTGGTGGACATAAGTATTCACCTTTAAGAACAATACTCGTGACAACTGATTGTTTGTAAAAGCACAAATGCGGACTTACTTTATGTGCATTTGTGCTGCTATGACAAAAAAATACCTTGCATTTTAATCCGTATACCGCAAATGAAGTAGAGTTACCATATAAAAATTAAAATGCATTATATTTTGTTTTCATATTTGAGCCAATGTACATAAAATATGTACAATTATGTCCATCCCTGCCCATAGAAAGGTTTATTTATACTATCTTCTACATTTCAGTATAATTAATAGTTATAAAGGCCGTAAAATCATAAAATAACATATATGGAATTATGACTGGGGGGGAGGCAGCTCTGTGGGTTGGGACTCAGAAGGTTACCGGTTCAAATCCCATGGTACGCAGCATTCAGTTGTCTGCGGCACCTGAAAAGGTAGATCCAGCCCTTGGGATACTGTCTGACCCTGCATTCTCAATTATATGTTGCTTTGACCAAAATAAGTGTAACTTACTGCCGGTCATACCCAAGTATAATTGCAGTACACAGAATGACCAGTGTGTGGTACTATAGAGTCAAGCTTCGCTAATATTACTAAAACGTATTAAACACCAGTGACTTCTGGGTAAGAACTGCTCAGTTGCCAAAGCCTCAGCAGCAGTGGGAGGCTTGTATTCAAAAACATAAAATAGCATATGAAGGGTACAGAGCGGAGGTGGCCTTGCATACCTTCACAAAGTCTGCTTTACACGATTCATTCAGCACTGTCCACGGTCCTTGTTACACCTACACCTGTCAATATAGATGCTAATCACAAAACTTTCATAGCAAGTGATCTCTGTATATAGCACTTTTAAGATGTAACTCTTATGTTAAATAATTTCAAATGATAATACATAAGTAGTTTCTCTTAAAATACCTTTTCCATATTCATATACTTTGAATTCTCATATCAATAAAAGAGGAATATAGGATTTACCTGAATGTGCATGAGCTATTGAAAAACGGATTTGCATTATAGATGCAAGGCTCTCCTCTGACATTGTTTTGGAAAGCTAGTGAGCATGCACTTTACATTCTTCTGCTCAGAACTTGTCAAGCTCTCGTGAGACGTTCTCCTGGATGCAGACAGGCGTCACGGTGATGCTGAGACTTGCTGCTTCTACTTGAAGGCATCTTGGATGCCCTTCCAAATGCAACAGGTTTCCTGCCGCTTATAGACTCATAGCAGGGAGTCAGGGACCAAAGAGAGCCCAGTAATGTCCTCATAACCAGGGAACTGCTCTGTAATATTACCTGCCACAAAGAATTCATCATCGATTTTCAGCCAAATAGCACAGCCAACATTTGAAAGAGAGGCAGTCCAAATTGCAGAAAAAAAAGAACAAAGTAAATAAATGTCATATCCTTAGAGCGTGAGGACATCAAATGACAGCTTGCTGATGATCTGAGAGTAAATCTGAACTTGATCTCTTTTCAGTGAAACTACCCAGTTCCCATTTCAGATAAATGCACCTCTAGTGAGAATGTCAGGCAGGTCCCTTAAAATGAGCAACATAAATTGATTCAAAATTATGTCTTATTTCAAAACATTAAAATGATTTCTATGATTTCTAATCCAAAGGTGTGATCTTCTACATATTCAAAAGCAGTTTTAGAAAGGACCGGATCTTTGTCTTCATAGATATGCCATAATCACATGACCAAGAGATGACCTTCATATCTCCTTCATCCCAATCGAAACACTGCTTCATGTTTGTCTCCGGTAATTAGCCGGGGAGTTCAGTCCTCCATATCCCATGAGCCTCTGGAGTTTTATTAGAAGGGAAAACGTCGGTGGGCTGGGAAATTGCCAAAGATCCAGTGATTTACCCTCCAGGAAAAGGAGGGTGTGAAATGCTAGAAATGATTGTGTAGGAAAGCTGAGTGGACGAGATAAATGATGAGTAAATAGAGAGAGGAAACTGCCTTTCCACCCTGTGTTCTGCAGTCAGATGTTTCTCCTGAAAATGCAGCTTGATGTCATCACATTTCCTATGGACCAGCATTACCAGGAACAAAAGCTCATTGTAATTAATACGCTCATCGCTCTGCAGGTTAGAACACTGTATCAGAAGGTCAGAGGTTCAAATACAATGTTCAGCAGAGTAATTTCACAGTGGAGACCCAAATTGCTGAGGGACTGACTGACCCAGTTTTCAGCTTTACGTGACTTTAGATATAGTGACTGCTAAACTGGAATAAAAAAATAAATATGTAAGCCTGCGATGATTGGCAGTAAAGCCACAGCGTTGTGCAGACATGCAGTCAGTGCCCTTGCCCCCCCTTTCTGTTTGTTACAATGCTGGTGCTCCCAGCCCGTACTTGTCACATAGAATTCCCAAATTTCATTAATCTATGGGTCGACACTTAATACTTTGAAATTTCCTGTGGGTTAATTCCTGGATCCCGAATTTCGTGCACACAGAGAAGTGTCCCCCCCCCCACCCCCACCTGCGGTAACATCCCCCACAGAAAGCGGGAGGCCCGGGTCTCACACACCACACTTTCTCTGTTCAAATATAAAGGCAGAACAAGCCCAGTTGCTGGGATGTTGCTCTTCTCAGGAACCGCCACCTTTCCTATGAGTAATAAATCAGCCATTTGACCCGTCCCCTGACATTATAAGATGACACCCCCTTTTTTTACAAATTCCTACGACTCTATGTAATTGTTCCTTGACACACTTTCACATGCTTGAAGCAGCATTTCCTAAGTATAACGTTCTGGATTTCCCTCAATGGAGCAACATCAATACACACTGAAAATCCGCTGACTTGTGGTCTGATGGCACTGCCGGCTTATGTCGGCCTTCTCTGAGAACCAGAAGACGCGGGTGAGAACAGGAGAGGATGATTCCCTCCAAGCATCATGTGGTTGAAGAAAAATCTCAACAGACCTGGGAGTGGGGTTCAATGATCCTTCATGTGGTAGCAGCTACAAAACGCAGCGTTTCGGATAGAACTGAAATCATCAACATCCAAAAGCCGTTTTCGGTTTTCATACGACACTCATAAGGGGAGCAGGAAGTGGGGACCGTGCGCCCCCCATATACAATTTGGCTTCATTCTACCAACATCAAACTCTCTCCTGTGCTGTTGCTGCTGTTCACGGTGAGTACAAGAAATAATAAAAAAAAAACATTAAACTTTAAAAATTCATAATTATTTTAAGTACCCGCTTATTAGTGAGGAAAATTTATTGCAAGAAAAAAAAAGATTAAAAAAATCTACAAGCTGGAAAGACAGGCAAGCTGGGCCCGCGGCATGCCCGGAGGAGTGGATTGTGCAATCTGTGACGGAATGGTGTCCTCCCCAGCCGACCAGACAGATCGGGAGGTGGCTGCAGACTCCACTGACGAGAAACAGCGCTGGGGGGAAGGGGGGAGCGAGGTGAGGCAGGTACTCAGTACTCTCACACAGAGGGTGGGGCCACACAAGTCAAACAGGTTTACTATCGGTCCTGGCCAGCGACCAGACTCAAGGAGGCAGGTATTTGCATGTGAAAACTGGCCCACACGCCCTCGCCGGATTCCCAGCTGCCCGGCTTGCTGACTCCGAGGTCTCGCTTGCTTCCCCAGCCGGCAGTTTGGTGGCAGCCTCTACAGTTGGCGGAGCGGCGGGTGACATTGTAAACTCCACAAAGCGAGGCAAAGGCGCGGACATGATGGGAGGGCACCTGACGAAGACTTGCAAGAAACTTTAAAAACAAAGTCATGAGTAAGTCAAATTTGATCCTTTTAGAGTAGTCTGTAGAGTGTAATTCCTCTCCACCCGAACAACTACAGAGACAGAGTAATTTGTCCACTGGAAGAATCTAGTGTAACATCCCAGCACTGTGCTGAGGCGGTATTCATGTACTGACTTCATAAATATCAATGTACGATCGTCCACCGCCCTGGATCCAATCCCAGGACGTTTTGCTTGGGGTGAGGGAGTCTTTGGGAAGTAGCTGTTTTTTGTGCTGGTCCAGATACTTTAAATAGTCGGACCTGAGGATGTGTGACGAAATGGTCGATTCAAGTGAAAAACAGCAAAGACGAGGAGAGACTGCTATGCGGCAGAGATGGGGGGGCTTTTGTGTGGCTGTGTCCTTCATCCAAAGTGCTTCGGCGTAACAATGAATAAACAGAATCAAAATTCAGCTTCCTCGTCTACTTTCTGCATTAAAATTACTCACAGACTCGCAGCTAAGTTGCTCAATTTCTGTCTGTTTCTACTTCTGAAGAGAGTAATTTGAACAAGACAGACCTAAACATGTCAATACGAACATTTTATTACCATGCAGTTAGACAATGTATCAACAGATCGTACCTTTGCATACCCTTGAGTAAATAATTCTGCACCCAGACCACATAAATATATATATGTACATGTATTTTTTCACAAATTCAGGTTTTGTAAATATAAAAGCTCATGGGTACAGTTAACATTTTTGGTTGAGTTATATAACGCCAGCAGACATTTCTTACAACCAAAACACGACACACAGAAGATAATGGGAGACTCCAAAAACATGGACTTTTTGCAGTCAATGTCTTCTTACCACATCCAATGTACTGTACTTATAGTGTTTTAATAACCAATTAAAAAACAACTGTACAATATGGTTTGACAGGGTGAGTCACACTGAAATTGGTCCTTTAAAAAGTAAATTGTCAAAACGCAAACCTTCATCACCGTCAAAGAATTTCTCTTCAAAACAATTCAAGCATTGTTGACGGCACGGCCTCCATGCCCCGCCACTATTTGTACATAAGAACTGACTTTTAAAAAACATGTTTATTTCTACTAGAGTGATCAAGCCCCTTGTGAGTGTGTTAAACTGTTATGATTAATGAAGTAGTCAGAAAACAACAGGTGAATCTAAATTTTTAATGTCACCATTGTCGTTTGTCTTGTACGAGTTCGAAGGTTCATAAGTACGCATTTGTGTGTTGGTATTAGACAATAACTAGGGGCTCTTTCCCCAGGTGGTCCATGCTGATGACCGGCACCCCCCAGAGCTGTAAACATGATAGAGTCACAGCTGTCCTCCCTGACGGGCGAGATAAAGCCAGATGATTTCATTCGACCACATTACAAGGAGACCTACCGGCTGGCCATCGACGCCCTGGTAGGCGAAGGGCAAGAGGCATACAGAGAGTTCCTCAAGGGAGAGCGCGTGGGCGAATTCCTCTCCGAGGATGAGCTCCTGTTCATCGTGGAGAATGTGGAGAGACTGGCCAGCAGCGATCAGGAGGAGGACGCCGACCCCTCGATGGAAAGCGCCCCCTCCAGTGGCACCTACTGGCCCGTTCATTCCGATATCGACACCCCAAACCTCGACCTCGGCTGGCCGGACGTTCGGGAGAAGATGCAAACAAACATCAATCTTCTCTTTCACCCGCCCCGTCCAAACTGCCCCACCATCAAAGAGGCGGTTCGTAAACATATACAGGAAGCGAGACATGTAAGTGGGCCGTCAGAAATAGCCGAGACGGAACGCTGGCCACTGGCCACACTGCGCTAACACGACATACCAAGCAGCTCGTCGATTCTAGCCTCACATTCCACCTGAAAGCTGGTCAAACTTTTACAATACACCACTCCTAGCGGATAATCCACCCTACTGTCCTATACAGCAAACTGAAAACAACTCAGGCTAGTGTCCAATAGCCTGGAAATATCTGAAAAACCAGCAGAGTGTGAGGCCTAGCTGGCTGTCAGGGTAACTCGTATAAGGCAGCGTTAGCGGAGCGTCATGGCCACATATGAATTACTGCTTTGTTCTTGTTCAGAGCAAAACTGGATTAAAAAAAACTTTCAAATAACACTGTCCTGGCCACCATTTTACCGGATATAAATAACTAGTACAACAATGCTGATATTTGCAGATAATTTTATTGTGTTTATTTTAGACATTTTTACTAAACATTTATATTCTGATGCAGTGTAAAATTTACAAATTGCAAATGTTTCTAACATTGTTGTAAAGCCAAACGAGGAATGAGTGCAGATCACACACATTCTGTAGCCTTATGATGGTATCATGCTACAAATCGTTTTCTGCATAATTGCACCCTGAACACCAAGTGAATGCTCATAACTGAGGAGAATTTGTTCTGCCTTGACATTACCCGGGTGAACTGAGTAACTTGCTTCAACTTGAAGGCAGCATGTTGATTTTCTGGTTCCCCAGACGCCGCTATGGTCGTACCGTGAGTCCCACACGCCATGCGCTCACATGTGGCTCACAGCTTTTGTCCGGTTTGGGCCTCATATCGTATACCTGTGCGGCACGATGCGGTTAAGGTTCACGGTACCCTCTGTTTCCTTGGTGTTCCTCCGTGGCTATTTATATTACAAACCCCCGGGCACTTAGTGAGGAAAGATACAATTTCATTTGCTCCCAGCGTAGACTTGTTTTGCAGAACAAAGTTGAATTTCGAATAAATGGAGACTTGTTAAGAAATGACCTTTACCTTTTTTTTTTTACAGACAATCTGTATTCAGTTAGAAAAATATCACATAACCTGCAATTCTAATCTATTCTGAATAAATTTTGTGAGTTCTGTGTTTTGCCAGTTAAATTGGTCTGCATTCGAAAAACAAATGTGAAATGTATGCAGCGTAAGCATAATAACTAATATTAATAACTAATATAATAACTAATAACGACTAATTATGAAGCACAGTGCATTCCCCCTCGTGGCTGAAAGGGCAACGCTCTCCCTCGCAGATCGTCGCCATCGTGATGGACATCTTCACAGACGTGGATATTTTCAAAGAGGTTGTGGACGTGTCCAGCAGGGGGGTGGCTGTCTACATCCTCCTGGATGAGCGTCATGTTAAAGCCTTCCTGAGGATGACTGAGAAGCAGGACGTCCACATCCAGAGGCTGAGGGTAAGGATGCTTGTTTTGCTAATTATTTTACTTTAATGACACTAATGAAACTAGTCATGTAACTAAGTCTATCTTGTATTAAATGAACGACACAAACGTGATTTAACAATTGAGCACACAATTGAATTAAGGAACCTGGGCCTACTTGGGCTTCAGATTACGCTCTGAATTCCAGGATTTACTGTAACGACGCTCTCATTTTTAGCTTCATGATGCACGATTCTTACCTGAAAAACTGACACCAGTATTGTCACTAAAGAAATATGAAGCATTAATGTGTGAAAACTGAGCTTTCAGGCTGTTTGACACCATTTCGGATATAAACCCCTTCGGTGAGATTTTCAAAGGCAAACTCTCCTCTAGTCTCGAGGTGCAGGTACTGAATTAAGGAGCGTAATCTCAATACGGATTTAATAAAATCAAATCTAATTTTATATCAACAATGGTTACATGTGACAAAATACCTGAAATGTGCATTGCAGTTATAGTACAGTTACAATACAGTGTTCTGGAGTGAAAATTACTTGAACTGAATCTGAACCAGGAGTTTAAACATCTGCTTTATTACACCTAATACGAATGGCAGTTTTTTGTTAGTAATTTTATCCTGGGTGGTTAGGTAGATGTTTCCCGTATCTTCTCAAAGAGACTGGGACGTGGGAGATTCTTGAAAGAGCTACAGAGTGAAATATGGTGTTTTTGTTCCACAGTATACTTCTTTGCTAATCCATATAGGCTACACTGAGAATAGCCACATACAGTATAGGGAGCTGAAGTAATATTTTCTGTTCCTTAACATTCTTGACAGCACTTAGAGGTATTAAAGAAATGTGACACCTGAGGATTACAGGGAGGAACGGCTTTTTACCTAGAGAGCAGCACTGCTGTTTACTATCACGCAAACCAAGCATTTGCATGGACCCCCTGAGGTTTGAGGCCCCCTGTTGGCCACAAGCATTCACTACGCCGAGGCCGGAGGTTTCAGAAACAACAAACTGGGCCCCTGCTTGAGAGATGAAGCCCCACACATCCCTGTTTTTTGGGTCAGTGTTTGCAGGAATATGCCCAGTGCCAGAGCACAATGCTGGTTTTCCAATTGACAGCAATAGATCGACATGCTGAAACTAGGCTTTGTTCAGGCCAGTAGTAAAGAAAACAATTTGGGCCAAGAGTTGGGAAGTTGCCTGCTTTTGTGATGGGGTTACTATGAGAGGTGACTGCTGTTTCTACACCCAATTAGGACAGAGGCCATAAAAGGAGGGTGGGGGCCTCCGTCTGTAATTTGGGAGCATTGCACTGTCCAAGCAAAGAAACACGATCCCCTAAAATCGTTTAGCCTCACTTTGTTTTTTTCCCTTGATTTGAGCAAAACGAGCCCTGAATTCACTGAGGCGCCTCTTACAGACGGCTACCAGCGTCCGCCAGCCGACAGAGAAATCGAAGTAGCAACAACGCAAACTCTGTAAACGCAGAACTGTCTCAGACAGAAACCCGCATTCAATGAGACTGTGAAACATGAGGCGCATCTCCTGATAGCTTCTCGTCTACCCAGGAAGGAGTATGGATTCCCCACCCCAGGCTTAGCAGTAAAAAAAATGTCCATCAAGAAGAACTGTCAGATCTACCAATAAGTACAGCCAGTGGGCGATGCTGATAGTAGGAACGTGCAGCGAGACAGAAGACCGCGGTGAGGTTCCAAGGATGGTTTATGGACGCCTTCTTGGAGGCCAAGCTAGAGACATTGGCTGCTGCTGATGTGTTGAACGCCCTCCACGGTTTCTGTGTCAGCACGGAGGCATCCATCACAGGCCTTTCAGGTCGGATTTCATATCACTGCCTCTCCTATTGTTCAGCGCGTCTTTACGCTTTTCTTTTGGCCCAGGCTGACGCCTTTCAGGCAGGTTGCGGAACACGAACTGAAGGGTGTGTGCAGTTCTGCGCTTCCTTTTTGCAAGCTACCCTGCAGTTCAGGCTTTCAGAGACCTTTTACTGGAAAGAGCTGGTTAGTACCTGGTTCTGCTACCTGGTTCTGCTGTTAGTTCTGTCAGGGTTATTCTCGGACTGCAGACGGCATCTTCCCCTCATCCTACCATCCACAGGAACCTCTGTTTCTGTTACAAACCTGTTTGGAGTCACCTTCGCATGTAGTATGAATGAATGCGTTGATTACAAAAACATTGGAAGATCTGAATTTGATGGGAAGCGTAATGCAGCCTTTGACTGAACCACAGCCACCCTCTGTCACACAGGTGCTGCATTTCATTTATTTTTATCCAAAGGGATGTACATTTCCTGAGAAAGCAGGGTGAGTCGGTCCTTGGACCCACAAGGGTTAAGGGTCTTGCACAGAGGCCCAAATCACTCTGCCAACCCTAAGATTCGAACCTCCACCTTCCAATCACAGGCTGATACACACACCTCCCAGCAGCCCTGATCCATGGAGATGTGCTTCCCGTTGGCATATCACAGTTCAAGTGGCTTCTTCTCCGGCTGGGGACAGGCTGGGACCTGTCTGTGATGTTATTTCTCAATGTTTATACGAGCACCTGAGAAGCACACGCCTGGGCCGTCCCAGGCCGGAGAGCCTCGCTCTTAAAAAAACCCGGGCAATGAAAGACAGAAGCACGTCACTGCATGACATGCTGGGACGGACAGGGAGTGGGGAGAACAGGAGCACACCCCAGCAGCACCAGCAGGTGATTGATTACGCAGAGGGAACACCCCACCCATGCTGAGCGGCATGACACCAGAACACCATGAGTGTCCTGTGACATCACAGCGACGAGCCCCGTGATCAGGCTCCGTCACTCCTGTAGGCAACATCTTTTGAGGGGGTGCCGAATTAGCAAGTTGGCTCTACTGGCAGCTAATTTCACGTTGTCATACATGCTGAGGGAGTGAATCTTGCCAGAGGAGAGAGGTGCTGGCAGGCCAGCTAACCAGGTTGGGGTGTTCCCACAGTGGTGCTTCTCGCGGGGGGGAATTTTCTACCATGGAGCAAACCTGTATTTGGTGATGTTATCGTCCAAAAATAATAGTCTGAATATCAACAGTATATATTTTATTCCCCCCACAAAATGAATTCAGAATACTGACACGGATTCTAACACAGTACGATTGTCGTTATTCCAATACAGGGTGGAAAAATGATTACGAGATGACTCGTAATTATTTACTTTATTCATGACTCCACACCCAAAGCCTCAGGCTGGCAGTTGCCCACACGCAGCCCGATCGAATCCCGCGCTTTGCTGTATGGGCAGCTCCACCTGACAAACGGAGGGAGAAATTATGTCAAACAATCAGCCGTGTCGGTGTCAGATTCAAAGCGATTCCTCATCGGTGCTGTTTTTTTAAAGAAGGCCTAGTCTACTTGTATCGCAACCCTGATATGTGAAAGCAGTTTATTCGAAGCAACTCTCCAGCCAGCGTGTGAGGGCCTGAGCAAAGACCAGCCGTGCAACAGAATCACAGAACAAAGAATGAACAATCACAGTAAGACAGCCAACTGTGTTAATGAGCAGAGTTCAAGTTCATTTCAGTTCTGGTAGCGAGAGCAAATTAGCTAGTAGAAGGTGAAACAATACCAGACTGAGTTCATAGTTATTTCAGCAGCTGTAAAAAGATAAGTACTGAACTTATATTCTAATTAGCCTGACTATTTTAACTGCATTAAGGAATCCAGTGGAAACTGAAATATTAATATTTTGTCGGCATTAATAGAACATGGCTGGGCATTTTAAATATATTCATAAGGAACAGCAAGCTTTTTTCTCTCCATACTGCTGGACAATGTGTTATAACCAGAACAATGAATAAGATAGACAGAAAGATGAATAAGTACTACAGTCATCATGAAAGTCAGGTCATTAAGCTTTTCCTTACAAATTCTGGAAATTAAAAAATGGTGATCAGCCCTAAACTTTAAGAATTTTTGTTCCTCATAGTCTCATGGCTTAGGTGTGTGCAGTACAGAAAATGGAAACTTAAACGTTGTGTTCAGCCCCGTTCCCATTTTGCAGCTCTCCATTTCAAGCAGGCCAGGCACGCCAGTTCCTGGCAATGGCTGTCTGTGGAGAGTTCATTGTCTTGCGTTAGTGTGTTTACCCACATAATCTTATGCTAAACAAATAAGGGACCGCAGTCTGCGGCCTCTGTGGGATTTACAGTGGCAGTAAACAGGTTGGTTTATAGCCGTATCCGCTGCAGTAGATCCCAGCAGAAAGGTTATTGTTGCAGCGGCTTCCTGTCGCCATAATGCTGGCGAAGCGTGTGGCCCGCAGCTGCTCCCACAGTGTAGCTGAATGTCAACTTCCTTTGTCCACAGAACATTAGAGTACGCACCGTGAAGGGCCAGGAGTACCTCTGCCGCTCAGGAGCCAAGTTTTATGGAGCAATGGGAGAAAAATTCCTGCTGGTCGACTGTCAGACAGTTGTGTATGGATCATACAGGTAATTACACTTACCCCCTGAGCTGCACGAGTCTCATCCAGGAGATTATACCACATTGCCTGTCCTCTTTCCGTGTCTCCTTCAGGAACTTGGTGCATGTCCACCTCTCCTGACCTCTCCTCATCTCCTCAGGTGCTCACACTGGATCTCCCCGCCGCACTTCCCCTGATTTCCCACAGGAGCTCATGCTTCCCCTCCCTCCCTTTCTGTGTTACTCATAAGCTTCTTGTTTCTTTGTGTTGTTTTTTTTGCATTTTGTCCTCTTATAGATCACTTCGTACCTGCGAGGTGATCTTCATTGACTCGATGAAGTGCTCTCATAAACAGACTTTGTGTGACAAAACCTCCATGCATAGACTGCATGATGTACAGCTCACAACTAGGTCCAAATCGTGTGGAACAATTGGGCAATGACTATTGAAATAAATTCAATCAATAATAACATTTTTAGATGGTTACAGTTGAGAGTAATAAAAAAGTTTGAGTCATTACAGACAGCCTGCTGAGACTTGTACAGACATTAGCTGGTAGGCTGAAGCTCACCAAATCAGTAATAGAATTCTTCATTCAGAAAGAAACTGCACGACTTAAAGGTTACAGAAGTGAATACAACTTTAGCGACTTGTCCCTGCTGTACTTACAACAGAACAAATGACTGTGGTGTTTCTCCCACCATACAGCTTCATGTGGTCCTACGAAAAAATCAACCTCAGCATGGTGCAGGTGATAACAGGGCAGCTGGTGGAGTCGTACGACGAGGAGTTCCGGATGCTTTACGCTCGCTCCTCAGTGCCGTCGGCCTTCGCCCCGCCGGAGGCCGTGACGCTCGAAGGCAAGCCGGACGGGGGCGGACCGTTGGTGAGCTATGGGGCCAAACATGGGCAACCCTTTGAGCGGAGAGACCAGCTGAGACACACACTGGACACCGTCTACATGAAAGCATGTGGAAGTCAGGCCCGGCTCAAAAACGCTGTAGGTGATTTGGATCAAGAACTGCATGACAAAGGACTATTTAACCATCATGCACCTAACGGCCACGTGATTCAACAGCGACTCGCGCAGCTTCAGGCCACAGACCACAGCAACTTCCTCAAGAGACACAGTTATGCTGGAGAAAGGAACGAGACTTCGCATATCCCCAACCACTTGAACTATGGTGCGAGCCAATGGAACGTAACCAGGGATTGTGGTCAATTTGGCCTTACTGGGAGAAACGACTACTTACCCAGGGCCTTGGAAAATCCTCTGCAGTCACGACTAAACCCGGGAAATTATATCCGGGGTAACAACATAAGGCAGACATACCACGGAAATGACAAGCAAATGCTCTCCATGCAGCACAATATGCCGTCCCTAGAGCGGACCAGCAAGTCTTTTCTACGCACCTGGCGGATAGAGTCCTACCTTAGCAATGAGGAACCATCTATCCAGGATCCCAGTGACTACCTCGATTACAATGAGGGGTTGGACGGCAAGCCCAATCCCTACTTGCATTCCCGGCTGAGATCTTCCCTTGTCTTCAAGTCCACCATCCCCGAACAGCCGGAGTCTAACAGCTACACCACTAACTCGCAGTCTTCCGGGCTTCATGGAGAACAGCTTGGCCCCTCACCCAATACAAGCTTTCACCCCTCAAGGATTCTGACCACAATGGGGAACCGAGCGATGCCCAACGACTTCATTATGAAGAGGCGGAGTCTGCAAATCCTAGATGATTCAAGGCATAACCTGTACAACGGGAACAATAATCCTAATTTTTCCAGCCTTGGTAGAAGCAAAGTGAACACAACTGTCACAAACCCAGAGCTGTTCCAAGAAGAAAGATACAAGAGGTATAGCTTAGCTGACCCAAGGTGCAACACCAATTACATTGGCAGCAAAGAGCCATCCAGTCATATGTTTGGCACATACGGAAGTAGACACGGCATCACAGGTGAGCTGACAGATTTTAATAGGATTGAGCGGTACTCACAGAACATTAAGGAAGACCAGCGGTCTGTCTCCCATCATGACGTCAAGAAGGTCGGTGAGAACAAGCACCCTTCGGCCTTCAACCCACCCACCTCCAGAACATCATCAGCCACAGCACTTAGTGCAAGCAGCCGCGAGCCCTCAGTCAAAGCCTCCAACAGCCCCAGTTCTCCCAGCTCTCCAAGGTTCTTCAAAAAAAAGATCATTTCGCTTCTCAACAAGCCAGAGAAGGAGAGCAAGACAAGTGGCGGGTCACCTGAGGATGAGGGGAAAAAACTGGGCAAAAAGAAGGGCAGCACCACAAGCTCAGTGAGCAGCCAACAAAAAGGAAATGGAGGACTTTTCATCAGGGAAAACCACTTCCTGGGTGAGGGGGGCACATCCTCAGCACCCCGCTTCAGCACCGAGGAGCTCTCTCAGGACTGCATGCCCTCCAGACCTCCTGCACCCCGGCAGGTAGCACCGGCCTCGAGACCAACCCAGGTCCTCGATGCCCGCCAAAGAGATCAGAAAGTGGACAGGAGGCTGTACAGCCGATTCGAGCCGTTCTGCTCGTTTGAGAAGAAGCCAGAGAAAGGCTCATCGGGTGCTGCACACCTTCATGGCCTGGAGGCACGGAAGAGCTTGCCAAGTCAAAACTCTAGGGGGTTCTTGTCAAGTGACCATAACACCACATCACGGAATCAGGTGCAAGGTCACCATGAAAATAAGTTTGGCAGATTCATACAGCGGGTGGGAAACTTTATTCACAAAAATAAATAAAAAAGCAGTGGGTGGGGTCAGTTTGGAGCATTATGCAGATGGTAGCAAATTGTTTTACAGTGAATCTAGTACTGGTAAAAGATATCAAGAAAAATCAGGGAAAACTCGGGGGTCTACTTAAAAAGGACATATCTTTTATTTTTTTCCCTTTACAGACTGCAGTTGGATGTAATATACTGCAATGTGCAATATATTTGTTACATGTGCATGACACGAATGCATTTTTCAGAAATTTCTACATAGCTAGTTCTAACAGCTACCGTCATTTACTTTTTGAAATACATAAAATATTTTTCGGATTGTTTGTCCTTGTTTAAATGCTCATGGCAACAAAAGCATCATGGAAAAAAATCCACATCAGATCCAGATGTTAGAAGTTAATGTTTTGGATATATGGTGGTCATTCTCGTCTCCCAGGGGGTGCCAGGTGAGACTGCCCAACCAGTTATTCACCCAGTTAAATAAATCTGTAAAGAAGAAAAATAGTAAGTACATTTTACAATAAATTATTAGACATTGATATGAAGGACACCAGTCACATTTTCAAATATAAGTTGTTCACTTAGCAGTATCGCTTATGAATATATCGCATCCTAAAGACAGGAGCGGAATGTAGTGTGGAGGGTGGAAATAGTGAAGCAGGAGACTAGATTGCTCTGGAGTCAACTGCTTCCTTGACAGCCCCTGATAGTGAGACCACAGACACACTTACAAACCCCTCCCACCATAAGAACCCCTCCCACACCAGGCCTAGTTGGACACCAGTACTGTAGGTTTTCATGCTAATGTAGCATTTTGGCTTCTCTAAGCATGTTTTTATGCTGGAAAGCAGCATTTTGCTGGGACACCTCCTGAAAGGCGGAACATTAATTAGGCTGTTTCACTGACTGACCACAGATTGGCACCTGGTGACAGACACAGTGAACTTATATTAAGTGCCAATTACTGTCCAATTAGTTCCACTAATTAGAAATATTCACAGGCACGTTTAGTAAAAAGATGAGTATTCATAATTTTAGTGCAGGGGTGGCCAATCTTAGCCGCAAAGGTCGGTGTGTATGCAGGTTTTTGGGATAACTTTTAGGTCAGCTGTTCAAACCCAGGTGTGAGGACTCTTCAGCTAATCAGTCCTCTAATTAGTAATCTAATTAGGGTGTTGCAGTGCAATGCAATGCAATGCAATTTTATTTATATAGCGCGTTATCACAACATTACATTGTCTCAATGCGCTTCACATTT
>JAODKE010000068.1:872556-896373 GCA_026779605.1 Mormyrus hasselquistii
AATTAGGTTTCCTATACGCTAAACTATACAAGTGTGTTTTTAGTCTAGACTTGAATAGCGAGAGTGTGCCTGAATCCGCTGGGAGACCATTCCACAGCTGCGGAGCTCTGTAAGAGAATGCTCTGCCGCCTGCCGCAGCCCTGTCTACTCTAGGAACTAATAGATATCCTGCTCCTTGTGATCGAAGAGGTGAAAACCTGCAGACACACTGGCCCACTGGCCCTTTCTGGATAGGATTGGCCACCCCTGCTTTAACTGCCTAGCAGACGTTAATCCTAAGCATGTCGCCATACCCTGAAAAACTGCGGGGTAAGTTTATGAAGCAGCTCGCTGGCCTGAACCCAGTAATCACTTATTTTCAGAAAATACACACCTATTTACAAAAATTAATTTAATCTTCAGCAGATATATCTGCTGCACAAACTTTCTGCAAAGCACTGTTGTTTCTCAGACGATGTTGCTGCTGCTAATCGAAGCGGCACCCGGCCTCCCCCTGAATCTCACATATGCCCCATTACAGCAGATTTGTACCTAGACTTTAGTACATCTCACTGGTTATATTTATTTTCTGGAGCTTTAAAAGGTCATCTTTTGGAAAGCATTCGCAAAATTAAAAGCTCTTAATTACATAAGCATGTACTCAAGGACCCCGCAATCCCAGTTGGGATTCAGTGGTTTCAGAAAATGGATGGATGGATGGATGTACTCAAGGACGTAACATTGGTTTGTACATTGGGAGGGGGGTTGAGTTCTCCACCCATTTAGAGGAACCATGGTTGTTGGGGGTTATATTAACCGATTTTGATAGATTGGGCGGATTACCACTGGTCCGTCCTGAAGGTTGATACAAAAGATTCAGAAGCCATATTTGGTCATATATCCCTTGAGGATTCAAACCCGCACTTCAGTAGCACAGGGTAATTGGCTGCCAACTATCTAGCTCGCATCTGTTTCACAAGAAAAGACGCAAAGTAGTGAAATTTTAATGGTAGTGTGATTTTTTTTTCACTGGCTCTTTTGCACCCCGCAATCAAATGGCACCCTGGGCAATCGCCTACGTCGCCTATAGGGCATGTCGGGTCCTGCCCAAGTAGCAGTTAACAGTGCCTGCTGGTGCTGAGTGCAGTATGCAGTTACTGGTTTTATAATGCCCCGTAGCACTGGAACAGGTGCCGGTATCTATAGACAGTGCCTGCATTATGCCGTGAAGAACTGACCTTAGTTTTCTACCAATGAATGAGCTGTGGAGCTCCACCCTGTAATATGGAAGAACACTGTATATTGTGATTCAACATTATATTCATAAACAACCAGCCAAACCTGTTCTACGTACCAGTGTGTACAAGGGCATAACTTTGGGTTGGGGGGGGGTTGCCTAAGGGATTTTATTGGCTGGTTCTGATCGGCGGGGGGGGGGTTAATTTACACCCAGGTCTGTGTACCATGGTAGCCACCAAAACTTGATTATACGTTTTGGGCAAATGAAATAAGAAAATACTTTGCTTGAAAAGGGCATTGATACATGTATAGAAAGGTATGTGAATGGGTCCAAAGACGGAAAATGCTGCCCTTCAAGTTTGTTAAACGACCTCACAACATCTCTTCCGCTATGAGTTCATACCAAACAATTAATTAAACGCCTATTTATGAGAACGCGTGTCACACATTAAAATGCTACGTAACAGTAACAAAGCTGTCAATACAGGTCACCTGCGCAATAGTTTGATCAGCTCTGTAAATACCCTGCAAATGTTGCGGAGCGTCCGCCAGACTGGCCTGACAAGCAGGCTTAATATGGAACCCAAGGCACACAAGATTTACGCCTTTATTGCAAACGATGTTTCGGGGTTAACTCAAGGTAATTAAATGTGATATATTCCTATCTCCCGATCAAATGACACGATTCCAGCAGACAGGCGCGGACTACAGAGGAAAATGTGTAAATGTTGAGAAGACGCCGTGTCTGGCAGCCTGACCGGACAGAACAGCCTCTCCCCATAACGTACATCCATCTATCCGCCCGTTCTGCATAGCTGATTGTCTGGTGGAGAATCTCTGTGCTGGGCTCAGCGCAGAGCACTGAGATGGCGCATCCTGGATGAGACGCCAGTCCAACACACCCACATATGGAAGAGCAAATGCTAAAACCAATTTAGAGACGCGGTAATTATGATTAGATTTGTATGTGTATTGGCAATTACGTATGCATAAAAAATGTCAGACCGAAACAAACCCCATTTGCAATTAAGCCAAATTTTACAATTCGTTCGTTCACTATAGTTGATATACGGGGCTTTCTGAACTTGATGAATTGCATTACAATTTGCGCATACTTTAAATATCCATTTTAAGGATTTACAATACATTATTTTCAACGTGTAATAATGTTTGCAATTAATGTAAACACGTATACGGCAGATAAAAACTAACTCATACAGCAAACCAATGTTTTAATCTGACCGCACATTACAGAGCGGCTTGACCATACAGTAGCGATATCCCCCTTTTAATAAGGGGGACAGCCTTCATGCGTCGCGGGTCAATGGAAATACAGAGGAGCTTTACATCACCAATCTGTCACCAGCTCTGATGTTACTCCAGATGCTGGATGAAGAAGTGGAGAGCGGAGCATCTCCACACTAGTCGCACCATGTCCGAGATGGACTCCGACTACAGGAACCGCTCGCCGCATCCGCATGAACTGAACATCAGCGCCGATCAGTCACTGGATGAAGATGAGCAACTTCTAAAGTACATCTGGCGGGAGTACCTGCACCCTAAGCAGTATGAATGGGCTTTGATAATCGGTTACATAATCGTTTTCTTCGTCTCCTTAACTGGAAATACGCTTGGTAAGTTTCAAAATATATTCCATCGATACTTTATAGAGATGCATTCGCAACTAACTTAAAGTGTAAATATGCTCAACCACAAGCTTATATAATTTAATTTCCAGTATGTTGCTACTCTTCTGTGCATGTATAAAAAATGCCTTCAATAAGCTACTGATACGGTTTATATCTGTCATACCTTCTATAAAAATGATAAATGTTATAAGTTAATTGGGGTATATAAAATCATTAATGAACAAATACAGTATTTAGTACAAAATAGTGTGGCACATATAATGATATTTACAGTCCGTACCGATCCGTGCCTTGCAAGTTGAATTACTTTACCTGAGGGATTGAGGACCGTTAATGGCTTGATATGCATACTGCACTGGTAATACGCCAACTGACAAAGACGTTGGGGAAGCCAGGACCAGTTTACGAGGATCTCATTTAAAAGCAATCGACATGCACCTGTGCCATTAACCAGGAGCAGCAGCAGCACGCTGCCTTTCGTCTAAATGACAGCGCACATCGCAGTTAGAGGTGAATCACATTGCATTTTCCTCCCCGTTACCCCAAAGCGTGTCCAATTTCATTTGCTTCTCCGAATTGCTTGACAGAGAGCAAGTTGTGTACAGGAGGGTGAAATTAATCGGTTATCGCTCATGTGTCACTTGTTTTCTTTACTGTAGTAATATTTATCTAAAGTAAAATCTATTCATAAACGGTAAAACAAATTTAACCTACACATTCCTTCCCATTAACGTGAACCAATCAACGATTTTTTTCTGTTCAGTGAAATAATGCAACTTATTTGCAAAGATCTACCAAAACAAACGTGCTACAATGTATTATGTTTTATTCATTAAGCAAGATCTTTGAGTGGGCGATCTTTAAAATGGACACATCTGTATCGCAGCTGTAAAAATAATGAATTGAGATTGACTTTGTCTTATAACGTCTGAAGTGATTTGTTACCATGTGATTGTTACTGAAAGCACTCACAGCCACAAGGTTATACATTTACAATTACTGAGAATATGAGGTTTTTAATATTCGGTTTCATTGTGACATTTCCATGTACAGTGGTACAGAACTCGAACTGAATCCGTTTAGAACTGGGTTCGAATCCTAAAAAGTTCCAGTTCTGATAGAATTTTCCTCATAAGAAATAATGGAAAACCAATTAATTGCACCTAAATGTCTTTTTTTAGCATTTGAACACAAAATGAACAGGATAAAACATTTTGAACATATACTGTACTAAACACATCTAAGCACATTTATCAGAACTGTCATTTGTAAAGTAAGAAAATAAATGTATCCAAACAATGTGTAAACTAAATATTGGAAAAAAACGAAAGAAAAAAAAACTATGTCCTGTCCCGATCGTCCGCTCCTTCCGTGAGCCACGTTCCCTCATTAACCTCGGGTGGGATCCCCGTGTGATCAGCTGTTTCTGGCTGTTGTCATTAGTCCTCTGTATTTAGTTCGCGTTTCAGTTTGTTTCCCCAGTCCGGTCATTGTATTGTCCGTCTGCTTTTACTTGCCTTACCTGCAATTAAACTTAGTATTCCCAGATACCCTGACGTCTGCGCCTGTCTCCGTTCCGTCCCGTCCCCGCTCGGCACGGCAATATTAATATAATTACATGTATTAACGGTTTATTATTAATGATATAAAAATAATTAATAAAAAATCTTTCTTTTAAAATATTTTATTATATAATAATTTCTGTTACTGTCTATCATTGTCAATGTATTTTTACTGTCTAAATATATGCATTCAGCTAGTGTAAACACGCACGATGCTATTACAGCGAATGCGAGGCTGAGACTGAAGCGTTACCCTTTGTTTACGCTTAGAGACGTGCCGCATGACTCATTTCCTCGCGCGTACAAGCTTAGGTCGGCGTTCACGGTTTGACTTCTGAGATTTAGACAATTTCTGCTTATATAACGAGCTCTCAAATTCCGCTAGTGCCGAGGCTTTTGGGTGTCAGTTGGGGGAATGGGGGATGGACATGACTTTTATAGGAACAGCATCCCTGATTTATTTAAAGGTTACCTCGCACGTCTGTTGGCAGCGAAACTAAAATAGTTCACGAGTGTATTCAGGGACAGCGAATAACGAGGAACGTAGATTTTTGCACGTACTATCATTCAGGTAACAAACTATTATAATTAGGTATTTGCGAATTCACTTCGTCACTCGTTGGCTTCTGATTTCCGTTACGATTAACTTTAATAGTCGTCGTTTCCAATGAAGTGCCCCCCGCCCCCATGCAGGGCGTAGGAGCTAGAGTTTAATAGTCTTTTGGGGGGAGGGGCGGATTCATTTAGATGTAAATGTAAGTTTTTTGGGGGGGAGGACGAATGAAATGAACCCAAATTATACGTTGAGGGGTAGCCTATAAGTGCATCCCGCCGCGTTTCTTACGCCCCTTGCTCCCCACCCCCTCCACAATCGCTCAGCACACCTTTTCAAATTCCATTCCGGGGCATGTTTGACTTTCTATAAACTGGCTTATTTTCACGTTGTCTATGCTGCCTTGTTGATTTTTTTGGTAGGCCTATAGACCGCAAATTTTCATACTTTTTATATCACATTCTGAGAAGTACCAGCGAATTGCATGTCGCAGAATGAATTTTTAGAAATTTTCCAGACACTTTTCAGGATCAAACGCGATGTCGGCACGAGATGGGTGACGTAGCTTCATGTCACGCCTGCAGTCTGCATCGCGGTGTGGAAGAACCGTCACATGCGGACCGTCACCAACTATTTCATCGTGAACCTGGCCTTTGCTGATATCCTGGTAACCATCACTTGCCTTCCTGCGAGCCTCGTGGTGGACATCACAGAGACCTGGTTCTTCGGGGAGACCCTGTGCAAGGTGCTGCCTTACTTACAGGTGAGGGAATTTTTACATCTGCTGCACTGCCAGACATATTGGGATGAGCAGCTAAGACCCGCGACGAGATGCCCAAATTCTAATTCCACAGCTAGAGAACAGCCAGAGCAGTCCTCAAACCCAGAGTATGCATCTGGGAAATAATCCCTGTTAGAATTAGTATCTTCTGAGGCCCAGTAAGAAGTAATTTCAACAAAAAAGTAATGAGTGTTCCTTCATCTTGTGCAAATGCACAGAGTACACATTGCACACTGAAACGACTAGGAGTCTATCTAACAGCTGCCCAGCTGAATAGGGAGTTCCTGCAGTGGGAACGTGTGGTTCCCCTCTCTCCGTCTGCTGTTACAATCAGCACGCTAACCTTTAGAGAATGAGCTAAGAGGTAACGGCCTGATATCGCTGGGTAAACATTAACCCGACAGCACACAGTATAAATGGTGCCCACCTGCTCCGGAGAAGAGCGAGTTTGAGGCAACGAGCATGACCACATTTTGGAGACGAGAGGGTATTACTTCCGGCCCCAAAAGCTGAGAGGAAGGGCCCCATGGGCCGATACACCCATTTTTGGGGCCCTCAGCAGAATTGATCAGATGTGGGGACCCCTGGTGGCCGCTGGCCTCTAAGCAGCCAATTAGTCGCTCATGCCAGTACTGGTGGCATATATCCAGTAGATAAACAAACACAAGTGACACTTCACTCAAGAAAGGCGAGTCACCATGGCAGGTTTTTAAAAAGGCAGGATATGAGCATTTAAGAGCACAGTGTGTATAATGTTGACAATCACTGGTCGTTTTTATATGTGAGCTGTATTAATGGAAAAAGTCTGTGGGTAGTAGAGGGCAGTTTGCAAACTGCCAGACAGGCCTGAGTTTATGAAATAATGACAGGTACATCTGCACAGTGACAAGAGTCACATGGGTGTTTTTAGATGTGCTGCAAAGAGACAGATACAGGCCAGCTAGCTGGGTTGGTTTAGGCATTCAGCTTCGTAGGTTGGCCCTGGGGCAGCGTCTGCACTGCGCTGTCTGGCATTTAAACCCATCCCAGATCTCGCCCAAAACTACTCCCACCAACATGACACAATGGGGAAACAACTGCATTTTTTTTCCCGTAATAATGGCAGCAACCAAAGTCGGGAAGCTTCCCCAGTAATGGTTCAAAAGCACAATATCCACACGATCATTTTAAAAATCTTGTCACACAGAAAATCTGTCAAATTTGCACACTGAATCATTTCATTAGGCTTCTAGTCATGGTCCAAACAAGGTATAAGCTAGTAAAAGCGCTGCTTAGAGCCCAGCGGCCACCAGGGGGGCCCATTTCACCAGCCTGTCAGAATGGTGAGGAGGATGACAAGTGACAACCAGGTTAATCACATTTCGCTTAGGGCCCTGCAAAGGGTGGGACTGGCCCTGCTATTGTGTATTGTTATAGTCAACATCTTCTAAGAAAGACTTAGCTGTTCACCCTGAGAACTCGACCTTGTTGACAGCTTTATTTAGTTTTTATTTATGCAGGGACAGCTGCGTGATGTTGAGATCCAGCTCTGCAGGAAACAGGATGCGTTGGGGATTACGACACAATCAATAGCCAGTATTATTTTAAAGATATGCATGTATAATTTTTACACATTATTCCTCCATGTCATTTTGCAGCATTTATGTAGGTGCTTCCATTGAACATTGGATCTTATAGTGGAATATAATTAACATTAGACTTCAGATGCAGATATCAGACCATCGTTGTGCATGTGTGTTTTTATTATTGATGTTCCCTGAAGCCACACCCCCTCTTTGTCTACAGAGGTAAACAAAGACTTGTACATTAGTGAATATATGAATTTATAGGTTAGTTATTTCTCGGTGACAGTCATTACTAAATCTTTTAGTGGTTGATAAATGAAGGCGTCTCCACCCAGCAATGTAAAAACAGCTAAAGACAGTCCAACTGTGTATGCGACACAGGCTAGCTGCACTGCACATCGCGTGACTGTGTGTGTGACGCAGCCTAACTGCAGTGCACACAGCCTAACCGTGTATGTGACACAGCCTAACTGCAGTGCACACAGCCTAACCGTGTATGTGACACAGCCTAACTGCAGTGCTCACAGTCCAACTGAATGTGACACAGCCTAAACTTACAGTAAAGTAACATGTCCTTGCATCCGATGGGGTCAACGTAGTGAATAAAGGGTGGAAGTCCCCCTCCCCTATCCTTCTCAAACACAGTCACCTGTTTCAGTTTCACATTCATAATGGAGCCGCGTGACAAAGTTACCGCTAATGTTACTGCAGGATAGATTAATGAGTATATTTACTGTTTTACCCCCATTGCCTCACGACACCATAATGGTAAAACAGCGATATTTAAGCAGCTTCCAGTGTGTGTGTGTGATTGGGATATAAGAGAGTGAATAGAGAGAATGTCCCCCCCCCACCTAACTAAATGCTTGCTCTGTTTACCTACTTTGTCTGTTTTTCTTTTCTTTGGAATATAGCTAAATAAGCTCATTCTATTAGAGCTTTATACGAATGTGTGCTATTTCACAATGTGATATAGCCTGTTAGTGCTGTTAACTTGCTGAATTCCATAATGCATAATGGTGTCACATTCCCTTACAGGAAGCATACCCTCACGTTTATGTCCCTGCACGGATTAGTTCTGCGTCCCTTCTCGACTATGGCCAATGAGAGTCAGTGAGGCATGTAAGGGCGTGCTGTAAGACAGTCTTTCCCAACCTTTTTTCTGCCACGGCACGTTTTTCATATAGTAAATTATCCCTGGGCTCACCATTGTCTAACACATACTACTAATTGGCTCTTACCAATAACACGTATCACATTACACTTGAATCAGGATGAAGTGCAGTTTCTGAAAATTCCTTCATCAAAAACTTGTCCACAGTCTTGTCTTTTTTACTACAGGGCAGACTGCAAAATGTCGAGCATCGGCCTGTGAATATGAGCCGGTGTGAAGCCTTATGTGTATGAACTGTATTGTAGGCAGGTGTTATTCTTGGTTGCAGCTGATTGCGTGATTAAGTGCTCTTAAAGGCTATCGGCCAATTAAATGAAAGTTGCCTGTACACAGAGCTTTCTTCATCTAAGCCACTTACACACACCTGTTTGAAATCTATGGTTTTATGTATCAGGACGTAATAAAAAAATCATCTGGTCTTAAGTGTTAAAGTTCGGTAAGTGCAACCTCAGATGAACGACAGCACATGACATATTACACTGTGTCATTATTTCTTTAACAAAAACTAAGCCATGATGCTGAAGCACTGTGTGAAAAATGAAGTACACCCCTACTGCTTCCATGGGGATTAAGAGGGCTAGTGACTGCCAGGCGCTGCTAATCAAATGGATGTGATTTATCATCGGCACTTGTGATCACGCCTATAAAAGCAGAAGCTTTGGCCATTTGTGGGTCTGGAGCATTCAGGTGTGTGTTAATATAATGCCAAGGAAGACAGACATCAGCGGAATGGATCTCTATTTGAAGTCCACTTTAATCGCCATACTAACTACAGTGGAATAAACCAGAAGCAAACCGCAAGGGGGTAAATTATGCTGGTCCATACCATTACCGTGATGAAATAACTGCTTACAATATAGAACCATATTGAGTTTAATGGTACCCAAAAGTCATTACTTGGAATGAACCGCAGTTTTGGATTCATGGTTCGATACAATTTTGGTGAAGTTGGTAAAACAGAATTTGTTTTGAAAAGTATTATTAAACATGCAAAGACAAAGACAGTTAAGAACAGTCATAAACCAAAAGTAATGCATCTCTCAACATGTCTATAACAAAACCCAACAAATGCTTGTTTGCATATTGTAAACATAATATTTTACTGGGAAATGAAAATGTTCCCAGACCGCCGATTATGACTGACTAGCATTAGCCATAACCAAATTGCAGCCACAATTAGCATGATGTGTTCCATATTGAACATCAGCTTGTGAATTTAGGTTCTGCCAATGCTAAATAAATGTATTTATTTGTTTCAATGTGCATACTGAGCCAAAAATGTTGTACCAAGCCGTACACAATAAATATGTGTGCCATTCGACTACATCTTATATGAAGATGGTTTTCAATAATAAATTGTAAACAGGAATCTTAATTAGTTTGTAATTCTACCAGTTTTTTACTTTAGTATTTTGTTAGCCTGTAGTTTTTAATTACAAAACCAGAGCACAAAATGACTGAAGCCCTTCAAGGGGATTCCTCGGGTAAACCCCACACAGGACAACAGACAGACTTCCTCATAGGTGTCCATTCTGTTTCTGTCTCTCTCTTCGTCTCCCGGGAAACCGCAGACCATCTCGGTGTGTGTCTCCGTGCTGACGCTCAGCTTCGTCGCCCAGGACCGCTGGTACGCCATCTGCCACCCTCTGATGTTCAAGAGCACACCGCTACGAGCCCGCAAGAGCATTGCACTCATCTGGATGCTGTCTTGCATCATCATGGTCCCACAAGCCATAGTCATGGAGACCACTAGCCTGCTGCCTGAGCTGTCCAACAAGACTAGCCTCTTCACTGTGTGTGATGAGCACTGGGGAGGTGAGTCTGTTACTGGGAGCCATTTGTGTTTCCATATCCCACTCTTGCCAGTATGAAGCAATTAAAAAGGCCAATAGGATGTTGGGTTACGTCTCTATTTGTGTGAAGATTAAGTCAAGGGCAGTGATGCTTCGATTATAGTTACTTTGGTATTAGTTCAAATACAAGAACTCGTGGTGAAATAGGTGGAAATTAGCAGGAGAAAATTTTACACTGGATTTGAGAAAGCGCTTCTTTACACAGCATGTAGTTAAAATATGGGAGACTCTTCTTGTTAGTGTAGTGCAAGCTAAAACCTTGAGTTCCTTTAAATCAGAGCTAGATAAAATCTTAACAACTCTGAGCTATTAGTTAAGTTCTCCCCTAAATGAGCTTTATGGGCCGAATGGCCTCCTCTCGTTTGAAAATTTCTTGTGTTCTTAACCACTGCATGTAACCTCCTGTATCCCATCCAGATTATTAACAGATTACATTTTGAAATTTCTCAATTTTCTTTCTTGACAATGAAAATGTTTTTTGTATGCTATGGTAAAAAGTCATACTAACACTACTCTCTGTTTGGCGGGAAACAGAATCACTGTTAGCTTTCTTTTCTGCTGACTAAAGAGGGATTGATATTTGCACAAGGCTTCCCCAAGAGTCTCCTGATTTAGATGACAGACCAAAGATAACGACCAAAGCAGGCTCCCCCAACAATACCCCCCCACTCCAATCCAACCCCAACCCACCCCACCCCAAAATGCTCATCTCAGTTTCAGCCATGGACACTCAGTTGTCATGAATCAGAATGACATTGCATTCATGCTCAAAGTGGTTCAGTTCTCACAATTCTCATTGAAGACCTTGTATGGATGGATTTTTGCCATTTTTCCATTCTTTGTGCTCCCCAGATGAGATCTACGCCAAAATGTACCACACCTGCTTCTTTATCGTGACTTACTTTGCTCCTTTGTGTCTGATGGTGTTGGCCTACATCCAGATATTCCACAAGCTTTGGTGCCATCAGGTAAGTCGGCCTCTTCTCAGAGGCATAATCATCTTACCATGAGAGCTGCTTTCATTCTCAAAATACAAAGGCTGACATACTCATAGCCAGACCCAATGCATCTCCCAATCTTCCGCCATTAATGAACAATAAGAAACTGACAGATTCCTCATCTTGCCTTCCGTTACATGCACATGCACCTTGAGACCATGAAGGATTCTTGCTCTTGAGTAATCCATCACTTACTACCGTAGGGTGGCATTTTCTACAGTCCTGCATTAGACCTTCCAAAGCAATGTATCATTTATGAATGTGTTAATGTACATGAAGATGCAATGATGGTACCGTGAAGCCTTTTTATTGGGCATCACTTATTCAGAAACCATTATGCAGGTGATGCTATATATGCCAGTTAGGATATCATGAATCCCAGAGGGTTTCACCCTGAGTTTGCACGAGGTGCTCTGCACACACTTATTGCTCGTGTCCACAGATCCCTGGGTCATCGTCCGTCTCACTGAGGAAGTGGCAGTCCCTGCAGTGCTCGGCCCGGGCAGGAGGTACCGTTGAGCTCTTCAAGGTGCGCAGCAGTACAGCATCTGCAGAAATCAAGCAGATTCACTGCAGGAGGAAGACGGCCCGCATGCTGATGGTGGTCTTGCTGGTTTTTACCCTCTGCTACCTCCCCATCAGTGTGCTCAACGTTATGAAAAGGTATCAGAGTGTGTGGCTGGTTCTGGTTCTCAAGGATGACATTAAGGGACGCCTAGTCTAGACCCAGGTCCTTTATTCAACCATGTCTTCTTTTCTCTGATTAAACCTGCACCACCCTGTTCTAAACAAGCTGGCTGGGATGATTTTCAGCCCTCTTATGATGCCATACTAATATCATAAAGGAGATGTTTTTATGAACAGGACAGAGAATGCAGGGAGGTGAAAGCAGACTGTTTTTCAAACCCAACAAAACATGGTACTGAAAGCCCAGGCCAGAGAGAGCACACTAAAACCCACTAAAACTAGCCGAAACACTTAACCCCCACCTAAACCCCTCCAAGAGCACTATAGAGGTGGGGAGCCTTCCTCAATACTTCCATCTGACTTCCTTCAACAACTTGCAAAAGCGCACAGCTGACACTGAAACCACCATAAAGGACAATCAGCCCAATTAGGACCAGCTGCAGATTGTTAAATGCCTGAGGGAGCTTGTGATCGATTGCCATAGAAACAGAGGAGTTCACCGCTGTGATCCCTCATCCTGCTAACTAACAGCAGCCCTGAAAATCACTCACTGCACACCAGGGTCCGTTCATAACTTTAATAGTCTGTCTTTCAGTCCGTTCTGCTGCTACAGCTGCTTGGCAAGTTTTTAAAGCGTTTACTGTCTTATTTACTCAAGATATAAAAAAAAAAAAGAAACACATGGAAAGCCTTCTCAGTCCCGCTAGGGGGCGATGTGGAGGCATTCTGAAATATTCCATGGCATTCGCATGTGAGAGTCGCAGATAGGGGGCGATGTGGAGGCATTCTGAAATATCCTGTGGCATTAGCACGAGATAGTCGCAGCTAGGGGCGATGTGACGGCATTTTGAGACATCCCACGGCATTAGCACGCAAGAGTCACAGCTAGGGGGTGATGTGAAGGCATTCGCACATGAGAGTCCATCTCCTACAGGAAACATGACGACGATAACCCAAGTCATATGCTACCAGTTCTATTATCTATTATTTTTAAGAGTAGCTGCGCTCCCCTGCTAGAACCTCCAAACAAGCTCAAGGCCCATTTGTAGGAGACACGTAGGGAAGTCAAGCTCCGAGACTTCAGACACATCCAAGTGCGGCGCTGCACGGGGCAGTCTGTCTTCTCACGGGGCAGTCTGCCTTCGCACGGGGCAGTGCTGGCTTGATGGTTAGCGAAGCACACTTGTAATTGAAAGATTGCCAATTCGAATCCCCCACCAGCAAGTCACCACTGAGGTACCCTGAGCAAGGTACCGTCCCCAAGCACTGCTCCCCGGGCGCTGAATTAGCCGCCCCCTGCTATGTCACGAAAGTCACATATGGGTTAAATGCAGAGGACACATTTCGTTGTAGTGCACTGTGTGCTGTGGTGTGTTAACAATGACCACTGATTCTGACGGGGAACTAAAAATATTTGCTTAAATTTGAATGGAAGTAATAAATGTAATTAAATTATAATAAATTATTAAATAAAAATAATAAAATTTAAATGATACATTTTACAATCTTGTAAAGGCCAACAAGAGTGCTCTCACAAAAGTTGCCTCTGAAAGATTTTTTGTTAGCTATGATTTCATTAGAAGTCATCAATTTAAACAGTTCAATTGTTTGTAAAAAATATTAACATTGGTGATTCTATTAAACGGGGAGCATGGGGCGCAGTGCTCTGGGACCTGGGTTTGCGTCTCAGCCAAGGCTTGTGTGGAGTGGAGTTCGCATGTTCTCCTCGTGTCATCGTGGGGTTTCCTCTGGGCTCTCCGGTTTCCCCTCACAGCCCAATAACATGCTGAGGTTAATTGGTGTTACCCAGTTGCCCGTAGGTGTGAGTGTGTGAGTGTGTGCTGCTGTGGGCTGGTGCCCCATCTTCCAGGATAGGCTCTAGACCCCCCGTGACCCTGAATAAGAAAAGCAATTACAGAAAATGAATGTATTTAACATCAATTGTAATTAAGTTTTTTTTGAGTGTGAATAGGTATACTCCGGCATGCATCTGTAAAGGATGTGTTTGTTACATTTCTTTCTACAGAGTCTTTGGAGCATTTAAGAACACAAACAGCAGAGAGACAGTCTACGCCTGCTTCACCTTCTCACACTGGCTGATTTATGCCAACAGCGCGGCAAACCCGATTATTTATAACTTTCTCAGCGGTGAGTCCTTGACCGTCTTCCTTGGAGTGGCGGCTGACAGCCTGTCTTGATCGCCATCTGCTGGCCACACTCGGCATGACATGCTAGATCATAGCGGTTATTTCTGAATCGAAGCCAGTTTTTGTTATGATCCTTATGGGCACGTAGCCCACTCCACCCCCTGATAGACAAAATGTACAGCAGGGTTGCTGGACCTCCCACAAAATATATTGCTGGCTGCAGGTCTGGCTTCTAACATTGATTTTGAGAAAATGCCAGTATCCAGAGGACACTGAAACGTTCAGAGTTTGTCTAATGTATTGCAGGGGGTACTGTTAGTGCATTTTCATATAATAAGTCATATGCTATAGTCATTCCATAATGCTTTTTAAAACAGCAACGGGAAAAATTTTCTCTGGCCAGTAATACTGGTCCAACAATAACCAACGGTGCATCAGCTAAGGAATCACGAATCTGCATTCTCAAAAGGTCTCAAAATCACTTTAAACATTATAGAAAGAGGCCCAGAGGATAGCTGAAAGTGCAGAGCTAATCCAAGTGTGTGCTCCTTTTGAACCTTCCATGTGTGGCCCTTTCTCAGGGAAGTTTCGGGGGGAGTTCAAGGCAGCATTCTCCTGCCATTATCTCGGGACGGAGTGCAGCAGAGACGGCCGGGGGAGGGCGAGGCCGAAGACGGACAGCCGGAAGTCCCTGTCCACACAGATCAGCCACTTAGACAGTGCTTCCCGGATATCTGACCAGATCATCTAGTCCCTTCTGACTCCGGCACCTGGAAGAGCCTTTAACAGCATGGAATAGACTGGAGCCTCTGTGGAACAGAGTCCAAACTATGTAATGGACATCCGCAGCATGCTGGACTGTTGAATTCAGCAACCTGGATCCCAGTTTATTGGCAAAACACTGATCAACTCTGGGCGTCTAGTAACATCAAAAAGGAATCAAACTGAAAGGAAAATCATCCGACCAAAGTCCTGCCCACTGTCACCGGCTGGTGGCTTGTCCTTTTCCCAGTGTCATAAGCATTACGTGTTGTGGGACAGCACGTGTAACTGTAGTCTGAATAAAGAGAAAACGCCTCTTATCTGACCTGCAGCACCCTTAAATCTATTTCAGTGTCATACTGTTCTGTAGATCGTGCAACCGTTCTCACTGGAAAATGAATTGTGGTTAAATTATTTAGAAGTTTTTTTGCAGTGTTGTTTTCCTGCCAGCATCGTCAGTGAAACAAACAAACAAAGAAATAAATACAAATAAAAAACTTGGGACTATATCATGATTGTGGCTAATTCCTGTGTTACAGGCTTTATACTGTACTGACACTGTCCATTTCCTATTGGATTTTATGTGCTAACCTTGTTTCTGCATATACCAATTATGCCATGAAAGTGCACATGAAAACATTTAATAACTTGTAAAACTGTACGTGTTTAACGTTTGGTATATATGCTTGATTGTATGGTGTACACTCCGTTTTTGTACTATTATTGAAGTAAAAAAAACGAAAAAAGATAAAGCTCATAATCAATAATACCTGTTAAATAATTTCCTGTTCAATACTTTCTCCACACAGTGATGTTCATATGTTTGAAATTACATTTCATTTTAATTGACGTAATGTGGACACTATATAGGCCTATCTCACGTTCGAACAATTTCAAAAGCTCTAAATGCAGGTGAACACGCTTATTAGCTTGCAACTCCCTATTTGAAAATAGAATAAGTGATCAGTATTTCCCTAAATAAAACACTTGAAACACCAAAACAGCATTTTCAGACATATTCTAGTTTAAATCCTGACAGTCACCAGATGCTAACCACGTTGGTTTACTAAACACAAACCGATTTCCAAAAGTTTTACTTGCACGGGTAAACAAATTCAAATTGTAAACAAACTCACGCTCACAGACATGCTAATACGGGATTCCCTTGGCATTATAAGCATTTTGGAGACTTCCGCTGTCAGTTAAACACATTTTTTCAAAAGCTCTACTCCTCGGCAACAATCAGAATAAATCGTTGTTTCGCTGAGTTCTGCAACAGCGACGTGATCAGCTTTTCCCACACCAGGTTACCCATTCTTAAAAATGGCAAAGAAAAGTATAAAAAACTGCCTTACCTGTGTCTAATTGCACTTTTTCTGTACTGTTCAATTCTTCTTGGTTCAAGGAGCTGCTGGTTACTGGGCGCCTGACAGGTCTGTCAAGAGGGAGGGACGATGATCCCCGTGCTACGAGGGAAATCCTTACTATTTGGCAAAAATCAAATGGATTGACTGTAAATTCAGAATAAAATTAACGTTTAGTATATAGTGCATAAAAACTTGATTGAGTAATTCATAGCTACTGAGATAATCATTTTAGTGTTTTTTTTTAAGGTGGAAGCTGCAGGAGACAGGATACACCAGATCAGAACATCCTCATCCCATAGCTGCGTCCCCGCTGGACCATGTGGAGAACCAGTGATCTGGGTCTTTTTGTTTGCTTAGTCCTGTGAACCGGGACAGAGCATTTATACGATCAGCTCACTGCGCCAGTCAGTACAGTCAGTCCTGTGTTATCATAGCCGTGGTAATTCACGTAATCACTCATGTGAGCGCTGCCTGTCCGCCCTGTTGCATCCTGTAGATTTTACATAATTTTTTAATGTTATAACATTTTCAAACCATCTCATCCACCAGGGGGCGCTTGGGGGCGTTTCTCAGAGCATTTACAAAAGAACACCTACCAGCCTTTCACACACTTTACTGTTTACCACTGGTTCTAGGAATACACCGATCCTGTCTGTCTGGAATGAGGGCTTCACGTCCTGATGAATCATGCAATGGACGGCCAGCAGCACCCATGCAACATCAGCCGCTGCAGATGTGCAGCCTGGCGGTTTCAGAACGGCGCCCCCTGTGGGACTGTGAGCCCCTGTGCTGCTGCGTAGTGTGAGGAGCGCTGATCTGGGCATTTTAACCAAGCCACGCTTTCCAGGAGTGTGCAAAGCTATCCGCCAGTGAACCAATGAGCCACGCCTTTCCAGCCGACTACATGACACCCTGCATGGTGCGGCTGAAAAGCCAGAGGTCAGGATTCCACCCATGGGCTGCCTGGGAATATTCTGAGATGTCCTTTCACTGGAATTAATATCAACAGTAACTGAACAGTAATTGAAAGATTGCAGGATCAAATCACCGACCAGCAAGGTACTCAATCAATACACCCTATAAGTCATAAACGTAATTAGCTTATTTTAGAGGTTTCTTCTGTCATACACAATTCCATGATAACGTACTTACAAGAACTTAAAATAAATTGAAGGCCGGTGTTCATCTTAGAAGGATACAGTTGCTCTGCAGTGTCCCCGCAGTCTGTTTGGAGAGATTCCCTTTCAGGCGAGTGTAAGTCTCAGATTTAGGTTCAGCCTGGGTCCAAACCTGGAGAGTGACACGGTTTTTTGTTAAATGACTACGTTTACACTTGTTTATCAAAACCAATAATTCCATTTGAAAAGAAATGAACCATCTATTTACTTTGTTTACTTAGAACAATGAATGTTTTCTTTATGTTCTTTCTTCAGTGGTAGTTACATACTATTATTTATTTCAGGAACTCTGTGAATATAAGTCAGCTGTACATCACACAGACCTTTCCAGAAGGGCCCGCACACAGTGCTGACGTCCTTGCTTTCATAGCCCTGCTCGAGTGTTTTTGTTTTTGTGTTTCTCGTACTAACCTAGCCCTGCATTTCCCTCAGGCCAAGGTAAATATCTTGAAGTCTAATTCAGGAAACAGAGAAAGACACCGTGGCATGATTGACTTACAATGTGGCAGGAAGGTTATTTCAGCAGATTTTAGAAAAAAATTACTCCATACATTATATGCTTCTCTAGGTCACGTTCAAGTTAAGATCCTCATGAAAATGTACCTGGCAGAAATCATATCAACTATAAAGATTTTAAGCAACGACAACTTAGATCTTGTGACTTCAGTGCAATTAGCTGATCATTTCCCCATCGATGGTTAATTCATTCATGCTGCAGGTGAATAGCACTTTTCAGGAATTCTTTTTATAAGGGCAACATTTTCATCCAGCACCAAAGAAATAAATTCTCAGAAGCGAGCGGCAATGCTACACAAACAATAATATGGGATGTTTAATGTGGTCTTTTATGGTTGCTAAGTGGCCAATGTGCACTGGGACACATGGTGAACGAGTTACTGTAAAGGAAACAGTTTGGTATAAATGCGTCTGTTACTGTACTGGCATCCAAATGCGCTGCTGTTTAGCGACGCTTACAATCAGGGTCAGGATTAGCGGTGCTCAGCTCCTGGGCTTTGAGGGAACTTCCTCCTTTCCCTGCTTTCTTCTGGGGGCGGTGGAGACAGGGGGGGCTGGCCGGGGCCGGCCTGGTCTCAGACGAGCTGCGTGATTCTGATAATTTAGGAGTGCATACAGAACAATGTAGAATGGCTGCAGTATTGGCTCACGAAGAAAACTCATAGTTTTGATAATGATACAGACATTAAGGCATAATGCCAGGCACAGCCTCATACACCTGCATTTTTTATGCAAACAGATCTACATGAATTCGTCATTGTCCCTAATTAATGCTGTGTAACCTCCAAACATGAGTGTTTCTGCGCCGTCCCAAAATACCTATCACACCTCTTCTCTACGGCTTCCTGTACGCCGTAAATCATAAACCTTTCTCTCCTTCATTTATCTTGAACCAAACGTCATATGGATCTCATAAGTGCGTTACGTTATTTGAAAGTCAGTTGACTGTGAGGTTCCTGCGCAAACTAGGGAAGCAGTTATTTAAGCTCGTGCACTTCCTCTGTGCGCTAAACCTATGGTATATTTACATTTAGCCACATAACAGATGTTTCTATGCGGAGGGACTCACAGGTCAGTGCATGCGACGCCAGCAAGCGTTTATAAGGAAACGTGCAGATGGCGCGGGTGGCGGTGGGTCATGCGGTGAGGGCGGTGACCCCCTTGTGATGTAATCAAGCATAATCAGAGCATAATGACAGCCGAATACGGAGCCAGGACCTCCAGTGCCCACGCTGCTGTCTGCGCTTCGCTTCCAAGCTGGATTCCCATGTCTGGCAAACCTGCATGTCACAGAAATGCAGCCACAGGGAAACCGCATGCCTTGGCTCAAAAATCTCAATCTATTTTGTAAGGAGAGGTTTGCTTATGTAAGTATAGTGCAGAGCATTGATGGGCTTCTCAGTCCTTTTGGAATAAAGGGACAGGGGGGTGCATAGGTCTGATTTATGGGGCTCAGGGCATGAAACCTTTTTCTGGACCATGAAAGGCTCCACACCGCAGAGCTGATTTCCGGTTACTAGGAAGCAGAAGCGCTTCGATTCCTTATATGCATGTGGAATTTGGAGAGAGCGGCTGCTCCTACGGTGAGTCGGAGATGAGGGACACGCAAACCCAGAAAAGGGGACCGTGAGGGTGATAAGCGAGGGCCTTTGGCCAGTCTCCATGGCAACACCAAACACCTCATCATGGCCCACCGTGATGCTGATCCTGACACCTCAGTCTGGATGTCCAAAAAAAACACACACACACACACACACACACACACACACCCTTAACCCCCACCCAGCCCTCACCTTAACCATAAGTAACCAAACAAAATACGAGACTTTTGGCACTTTTAGTTTTTTTGATTGCATTCAAAGATCTTTGTGGGGACCTGAAAAATGGTCCCCACAATGTAATATAATCTTAACAAACACACACACACACACACACACACAAATTTAAAACTCGTATTTGAACCATTCCGTTTGAAGAAGATGGGTCTTTACGGGGGTGGGCAGGGGGGTTGTTCCTCTTTTTATTTAAGTTCCCTTAATTAAAGACCCTCCCCACTGAATTACTGATTATTATGTCGTTAAAGCTACTTTTAACTGCAACATCAAAACTGTCAGTGAAAAACTCCAGTGGCTGAACTGGAAAAAGATGGATAAAAATGAGAGCTTATTGTTCCCAGATAAAACGCTTGAAGGAAAACAGCTGGATGAGGAGGCTGACAAAGAGGCCGTTTAGAAAGTGCGGCTTTTAATATGCCCTGGCTGAGCAGCTGGAGCTGTGGCTGACAGAGCAGGGTGAACGCTTCCCGTTCGCTACTTCCCTAATGGGTCCCGTCTCACTCCGTGTGTCCTGCAGTCAGGAAGAGGGCCAGTGTGGCGTACTTCCCCACACTATTGTTCTGTTTGCGTACCCTGCGCGTTCGCGTAGTCCGCACTGAGACCATCGCAGACCCCGATGCCACCGGGAGAGAGAAACACATCACCAACAGTGGCTCACATCACCAAGGTTACCGTCAATTAATCTTTAATGGTCATAGGACAGGGTCCGTGTGCAAAGACAGCATTAAGAACAATGCTAATGTAATACACAAGAGCCAACATTGAGAAGCTCATTTTCACAGAATAAAAATACCAAATTTCATGGCTAATTACAAAAGCTACACGATTGCTTGCGATTCGATTGCCTTTTGGTCATTCTTCTTACAAGAGGTTACTGGAGGAGAGTAAACAGCAAGCGAACAGGAAATGTAGCCTTTAAACGATGTTTTTCACAGTTAGTTTTACAGTGAGGACAGCATGGGTCACATGGTTGATGATGACACAGATCCCTAAGACAGGAAACTGGAGTAGAACATGTTATTTTGTAAGAAGGACTTAATACCCAATACCACGTGTATTTTTAAGGCATTTCTGGTAAAAGGCTTGAACGATAAAAAAAAAAATGACCAAGAAAGCCAAAAATCAATCCGTGTTTATGCTCTTCCTGCTCACCCATGTTTTATGTCGGGTGGATCACGGCTTACAGATGGCAGTTTCACGCGATTCCCATGAAAGGTTTCGGCGTTATGGTTAACTTTTGTCATTGCATAGCACCAAGGCCTTATAGGAATGCGAGTGGCTGTTGGGTGTCGTGTAATGGAATTATCCCTGTAGGGGGCTGCTGGGCTTAACAGCTCATACACATGGGCTGAGTCTCGCTTCGACACTGAATATAATACTGGTGATTTGCATGCTGCCTGGCTTCCACCCTCCTGGTCTTGCAGTCCAGGTGATTTTTTTTTTTTGGAAAGTAAAAGGCATTTTTGTGCGCAGGATATGTCGACTCCACCGCCTTTGGACACACAGGAAACCATCTGCGGATGATGCAGCTTGCCAGTGTTGGGCATGCTTCCCTCGCCACTCGTGGTGGGGGACGCTACTCCCTCGCACCTCGTGCCGATTCACCTTGCGCTTCCCGTTGGCAGGAATAGTGGTCTTTGCAGTGGTAAGCAGGTGTGTTTTGCCCGCAAATTTCTCCTGGCCTGTGGGGTAGTGGCTGTAAAGAGCACCATTAATCTCTGCCAGTGGCTCCATCACATAAAGGGGGGTCTGCAGAGGGGGGCGTGGAGACCACCGAACTTGCGGCGTAAATGGCAGGGACGCGTGGCATCCAATGGGCTGCCTCTGTCTACCCAGAGAAAATTCTGGAAATGAAAATACATTTCAGGGAAGATAATAATCTGCCCTCGTTGGTTTGAAATGCCTATGAACCCCCAACCCCCCGTTTAATTGCAAACACATTGAGGAGGAAATGAAAAACAATGCTAAATGATGATAGCCATAAAACTAATAGATCCAGAGCAAACACTAAGAGCAGGGCCCCCACACGTGCGGAGGTGGGATCTGATGCACAAGGTGGGTGGTGATTTGGCGTGCTGGGGGGGGGGAGGGGGTCATTAACCCATCAGCATCTCTGTTCTTAAACAGGACCAAATGTGTGACATCTTGCATGACATAAAAGTTGCAGAATGAGCTGTATATCACACTCAGAGCATAATGTTTGGCACGCAAAGTCTCCTCACACAATGGCGAAGGCACCACCTAAACCCCGGCCTTAGCTAGAGCCACCTTCGAGTTCGTCCTCCGCTTTATGGCCTTGCAGATGAAGTCCCCCGCTTCCATTACTTTGGCGAGGTCTACACCCTGTGTTATAAGAGACAAAAAGGTAAAAGTAAACACGTGGCTCTCACAACTGCCCAGCAGGGGGAGCCAAAGGGGAGGCCAGAAAGTCCGCCTCATTTGCATAGTGCTCTCTGATTGGGCGCAGATGTTTTTCAACTGTCACCAGAAGATCATCATGTCAAGACACATTGGAAGGTAGACATGCACAGTATTAGCCTCCATCAGCGATATTTGGAGACCTTTAAGGAAAAAGGAAAGGCTGGCAGGAGGAAGTTCTTTGGGTGGTGCTAAAATCATCTCAGCAGAGTTTCTGCTTCTGGAAACTTCCAAGAACAACACTCACAGTCTCAATGCCCAGGCCGTGAAGCATGTACAGGACGTCCTCTGTCGACACGTTCCCGGAGGCCCCCCTGGCGTACGGACAGCCCCCCAGCCCCGCCACTGAGGAATCCACCACGGAAATCCCCATCTGGTGGAGAGACAGGAACACGGGCAGCCATCGGGAAGGGGCTGCCAGGGCTGATACTGCCTGATGTCCACCCCCCCCCCACCCCACTTCATGGACAGGCCGTGATTTTTTATTTTTTTTTGAGTTTCACAATACAGCTTTATGAACATCTCACCACTTTGTCCTTCAAAATTTCTTAGAATTAATTTGCTTTCCATTCTGCTCTCTGATTATAAAAGCCACACAATGCAGCCGACGGTCCTTCTGGTTTGCTGCCCCCCCCCCAGTTTGCAGTTTGTTGCCACACTGGTTTGCTGCCCCCTTGGTTTGCTGCCCCCCCTGGTTTGCTGGCCCCCCCTGTGGCTGAAGTGGTCTGATTAGCATCAGTGTCGGTAAAATCCCGTGTCATGAGACCTGGGAGTGAAAAGCTTAAAGCCGCCGGTGTAGTGGCCAGAGGGTGCCCCCTGGTGGCGTTGAACAGGCACTTTCAGTCTTCAGCTCATCCTACCACACGAAACACGCCACATATGAATCAGGCGTGAGGTGTCCGTGCCGATTTGTGCAGGGAATTTCCTGCACATTGTCTGAAATACTTTATAAGCTGAGCTCCTTCTGTATTTTGTGCATAAAATGGGAAAGTGCGGTGCAGGAGGTCATGATGTTCAGTCGGTGCTTCATCACTCAGGCCAAAAGACAAAGGTCAATTTTACTCTGAAAAGTTTCACGAGTAAATTATATAGATATCTGTACATATCTGAAAATGTCTGTGTCTGTAAGAACAGCGTCGATTGCGGATTAGCTGGTGTTATCTGTTTGCACTAGCTTGGACTTGGGTGTGACATCAGTGATTTGTTGTTAAGGTCAAAGTCTGGATTTAATAGCAAAGTGCCGCATGATGCCGTCAATTGCGTCCACAAGGTGGCACCCAGACGTGATCTGGTGGGGTGTAGTCCCTGTTGGGGGGGGTTAAAGCAGAACTGACTCATTGTAGTCACACCTTCACCCTGACAGCTGAAGACTGGACCTTTTCCATCTTGACACTCGCGACTGTCTGCTCAGAAAAATATCATGTGTAAGTGTCAGAAAGGTTATGCAGGTGGGTGTGATTCAGTGTGACTCAGCCCATGTCACCCCCATATGTGACCTCATTCTCAGCCCGTGTCACCCCCATATGTGACCTCATTCTCAGCCCGTGTCACCCC
>JAODKE010000068.1:912250-914750 GCA_026779605.1 Mormyrus hasselquistii
CCCTCTGTACAAATGGAGGGTTTCTGTTATGATCCCGCCTATTTGTACAAATGGAGGGTTTCTGTTATGATCCCGCCCCTCTGTACAATTGGAGGGTTTCCGTTATGATCCCACCCCTCTCTTATGAAACTGCCTCTCGACACTGGTCTCTCTGTCAATACCAGTTGAATAAGCTTAATACGTCTGTTATAAATCAAAACAAAATACATCCCATCAAATAAAGTTGTGTAAAAACATAACCTTTTACATTCTGAAAACGTTTGCCCTACGAGGATGTAAGAAAGGAAGTTGTGGCCAAACCTACTTCTTTGGAAGAACTGCAACATAACATTTGTTTGACTTTGTTGCAATGGTCTTGTAGAAATGACACAGTATTAGAAAGCCAGAGTTTGACATAATCAGAATCCATTTTAAGGATTAAGTTTAGGTCTGTGTATTATTGCTAAGGCTGGGTTTCACTGAATCAAGCCTATACCACAATATCACTTATCCCCATTCTGGGAAAGGACTCAACATTCAGTTTTAACCTGTTGGGAAGTTGCAGCTTTAAGGCACAGGCTAATGATGCACAGCCCCCACCTGTAACCCATCTGAGCACAAGGCAGCACCGCTGTTCAAAATGGTTAGACTTCAGATCGAAGTACCAAACATCAACGTTGTTGAGGGAAGCTAACGGTTTGTGCCCTGATGTAATATTTACTCTCGTTAATGAAGAGCACATGCGCCCATTACTGCTTATTACAACGGTAGTTACACTGTCATTAACCAGCACAGCCGTTTTGGTCAAAGTTGGATGGTAAACAGCTTGAGGGCTGAACACTGCTCCATCATTTTATCATGTGTTTCTCTTCTGCTGATGGTTTGATGGTTTGTGTTCAATCCCTCCATTGTTTATGTTGGACAGCTTTCATTGCTGGACAAGCTGTCTGAAATCCCCCTGTATACAGGTAATATAAGCAATGTATTTACCTTTTATGTGCATGGAAATCATTCACAATTTTTTTGTTGGGAAGGTACTGGATCGAAAAAGTATAGAAACAAAGTAAAAAGTTTTTTTAGATAGAGATAAAGATGTAGAATCAGTAAATCCATCGTGTCAATAAGATAATTCATGATGAAATAGCAGTGAATATGATTTATGAAGGAAAATGGGTGAAATAAAAAGCTATTCAGTCAAGCTGTTTCAGTGCAGTTTAACCTGCGAGATTCTAACCAGGTTCTGCAGCTGCACACCATGGGACCATATCCTGTGATGATAATGTGATAATAATCCTTTAATTAACATTCATTATATAGGCCAACATTTTTTAAATACCAAGTCTAATGTGCTGTATGTTCTTTACAGTTATGACATTACAATACCACTAAAGTGTATTACTTTCAAAAAATACTAACCCTAAATACCCAGAGAAATTTTGTCTCTGTTTATGAAATAATCCTTTTTAAAAATAAACTGCTTTAGAACAGTTCAATTATTTTACAATAATAATGACGCCTGGAAATAAAATTAGGGGATCCAAAGCAGAACATGACCGGGTTTGTTGTAAATGTCACCCACTGTCAGAGGGAATTAAAGCTTTATTCATCTTCAGGATTGAGATTGTATTACAACTTCATACAGCAGCGAAACACCTGGTCTCCGAGAACAAGGGGATTGGCTGTACAGGAGCGGGGCCTGTCACTCTCTATTGACCCATAAGAAAATCACAGAGATTAACATATCGGCTTTCAAATGTGTTGGCACGTTTGGACCAACGGGGTCCCATTTTACCACAGCTCGGAGTCAGATCAGCTTCCACAAAGAAAAGCATGATCTACTGGTGGAAGGATCAGGGTACCTTGGAGGACCCCATTGCTTCTCTGTTGGAAAGCTCCTTCACCTAGCTCTCCTGGTCCTCCTGCTAACCTCTTCTAGTCCTCCTGCTAGGTTCTCCTGGTCATCCTGCTAACTAAGCTTTCCAGGCCCTCCTGCTAAGCTCTCCTGGTCCTCTTACGAGGCTCTCCCGGTCCTCCTGCTAAGCTCTCCAGGTCCTCCTGCTAAGCTCTCCTGGTCCTCCTGCGAGGCTCTCCCGGTCCTCCAGCTAAGCTCTCCCGGTCCTCCTGCTAAGCTCTCCCGGTCCTCCTGCTAAGCTCTACATGTCATCCAATTAGGTTTTCCTGGTTGCCTTGCTAAGCCCTCTGGGTCAGGGATATCAGACCTTCCATATAGAAACATGCTAATTACAAAAATAAGTCTAATAAGTCTGGGAAGCTGTGACTTTTCCACCATCCACAAAAGCTATGTGGCAGATGAGGTGGCTAATGGTGGGCCGATCTGTCTGCAGTTCCACCATGAGGCCCAGAAGGACCGGGCTCCGTCATCATGGCCCCCTGTGAGACCACCCACCGGGACAAGACACACCCCACAAGGGTACGTTTCAACACCACCCTAAGAGTCTAAACTCCACCTTGGTGCACAGAACCGCAACACCTTACCAGCATGCCAGCTTCATAATTAGTG
>JAODKE010000068.1:919750-941729 GCA_026779605.1 Mormyrus hasselquistii
TGTCCCTGGCGTGTCTCCCCTGTGACTGTGTGTGCATCATACAAGTACAGGGCACTGCGTTATTACGCAGCATCAAAGGATGCCAAATTGATGGGCTGCATATACGGGGGGGAGGGGGGGCAGGGAGGAAATGCCTTTGATCAGGATATTAAACATGCTCATTATGTTCCACTCATCCGGCTTTTGTGGTGCAGATGTAACCCTGCCTCTGCTTTTTATGGTTTGTCCTGGAAGTGCAATGACACCGTAGCATTCAGGGGAGGCTCTGCAGTTTGTTTTCAGGGCAGACCTAAAGCCCAGAAAAGTGGTACGTTCCAGGGGGGGGGGGGGGGGGCTTGTGGGACGCGGGGACCAGGATGGACAGCAGATATTTACCAGAGATGATAGCTTATACCTGTGGAAGGGGACAGTTTGAGAAAATCCCCCAAACAGTTTGAGAAGGAAATAAAAACAGGACAGTTCAGGAAATGAGGTGTGGCGAGGAACAGCAGGACGGAGCTTTCAGTCAGAATAACCAATACATTTGGGTTGGTGGCTCTGCCCGGAGCCGCCGCTGACGCAGACTGACTTCACAGCTGCGGACAGATGTGCGACTCCCGTGTGTAGACCGCCCTTGTCAAATACGTATAAATCACGGGCCCACCGTGGCCCCGCAGTGCGTCCGACTGGAGTAGGAGTTCAAACACTAACAGAGAGAGACGACCCGGGGTTGGGGTCGCAGCTGCATGGGGGGGGCATGATAATGCAGGAACACATCAGCGATGAAACAACGGCGCAGACAAACCATCAGCTTTATGTGCGTGTGCGGATAGGGAGAAAACTCCGGAAGAAGGATGTTTAGTGACAAAGAAATCACTCACACGGTACATCTTTATTTCTCAAAATATATTACTCAAGTTACCAATGTTTTATGAGACTCTACAGAGAAACTAACCATACATTAACAAAAATACAAGATCTACTGCCTTAATGACAAAGTATGGTTAAAATATTTTAATAGGACGTGAAATATCAAAATCTATATAAATACTGGCACTAACAGAGATCTCTTCTACTTTCAAACTGTATGTTGGGTGGTACAAATAAAACTTTTATATCTCGTATATTCAACAGCATGACTGTGGGATGTACCTTTCAGAATTAATCGTCTTACATGATACACATAATCGGCTAATGACACTACAGAAATAGCCACCTTGTATAACGCAAAACTCTGAGACCTGATAGCTAACAAGTAAATATCATCAGCCTCAGATCTGTAAAGGAGCAGAAGAATGATGCATTACAGGGGTGGGGCCCACTTGAGATGCAAACGTCTTTTTCACAGAAGTGGTCCTTAAAATCGGAATAAATTCAGCTGGCACCTTTGTAACCCCAGAAATCTCCGGAAACATCCTTCTTCAGTCGGGTCCCCTCCTTCAAGTAACTGAGCTCACTTTGCTGGATTTAGGCACAGAAATCAGAGGTGGAGATGGTCCAGAGAGTACAAATCCTGACCAAGATTTTGTTTCAACCATCCAGCTGAGTACTCTGTCAATGTGACTCTTTATACTCAACTGGTTGGTTGAAACAAAATCTTGGTCTGGATTTGTATTCCTTGGACCCGAAATCTCCAGCTCTGCAGAAATCACTCATTTCCAATGAAGTCATAGCAGCTCCTTGAACAACATCCAAAACATAAATTACATGGTATTACCACGGTAACGGTGACTATATCTTCCACTATGAAATTCTGACCACATGGCATAAAACGTAGCAGCAAACACAAGCTTTGCTTGAGTGGTTTATGAAACAGATAAATGCCCTTAACGATTAAAATAATCAGCAAAAGCACACAACAAAAAGGTAAACAACCAACAGGCCCACTGAAGCGTCTGACAACAGAAAAAATAAAATGGAGACTAGGAAAGGTCCTTTTCCTTATCTTTCTGGTAAGAACTAAGAATGAAACAAGCCAAACTCGAATAAGTAATTAGCAGGTCTTAGGCAGAGGGGAAATGGCCCATATGTGACCGTAGGGGAAGATCTGCGGCCTGGTATGCACTGGATGTTACTGCTCTGCACAAAGAAGGATCAGCTGAGGTTATGTTAGTGAGGTACGGAGCCCCTAAAGGGACAAGGTCAGAAAAAAATATTTTGAAACACTTTCGATTTCCTTCGTAAAATTATTGCGTCCCCCGCAACAGTTTTGCTTTCCTTCGCAATTGTTTCGCATTTTTTCACAACTCTGCATTCTCTCGAAATTATTTTGCGTTCCCTCACAACTGTAATTGCGTTCCCTTGCAACAGTAACTGACGTCTCCCTTTGCATTGCCACAGTGTTGCATGAAGCTATATGATAGACACATAAAAGCATGAATACAATATCTGTGCAACATTGTAGCAGAGAATTTGGTACTGTGAGGACACAACTGAAAATTATTAAATATCCAGCTTTATTTATTTGGGAGGGATGAATTAATCCAAATTAAATACTGGAGGGTACTTGACCCCTACCCCCTACCTTGTGCCTGCTGTGTGGCTGTGCACAGGAGCAAGCAACAGCAAAAAAGTCACAGTTCCTGTTTTTAAAAACATCATATAAAATAGGAGCAGCACAATGTTGAAGGGGACTAACTATGAAAGTGGAGGTGATTCGATGGCTCTGCCATGCAGCCCTCCTGCCAATGCAAAACGTCACAAACCGGGACATGGAGTACAACGAGAAAGATTCAGTGTGAAAACTGTGGAGAAAAAAGGAGGGCTTTTAGATAACTAGATAGATAGACAGATAGATAGATAGGAACTCATTAGAGTTTTGCAATGGGACACAAGAAAACGTCAAACTTGCGTGAAAACATCAAACTTAATAACATTTTCCAAGCCTGTCCCTTTAGGATCTCCATAGGAAGGCAAAGACCAAGCCCTTATTTTTAGGTTAAACCCAAAGAACACGCAGACCAAGCAACACCTGACAGGGACAGCATGCAGTTTCTAATAATGTACCTGCACTGTTGCAGTTTTGATTAAAAGTCAAGTGGTCAAGGTGCCCTGAAAATGGACAGTCTGCTGCATCACTGCCCTTGGCCTTGCTGTGCACATATTTCCAGGCTACAGGTCATTCGGCTGGCTTTTAGCCCTTAGGACACCATACGGAGGACCCAATTCCCCACCAGGGAGGCAGACTTCAGCCGCTCACGCGTGTGTGGATGCCAGAGGTAATTTTCACCTTCATCATGGCACTGCCAGGCCATCCTGTGAAAGCCAATGCATGTTTTGCATGAGCCCCAGGCCTTCCTGTGAAAGCTCCTGCATGTTTTGCGTAAGCCCCAGGCCTTCCTGTGAAAGCCCCTGCAAGTCCTGCATGAGCCCTGGGCCTTACTGTGAAAGTCCCTGCACATTTTACATGAGCCTTGAGGTCCTGCCAAATTCTGCAGCCATCCTAATATCAAACCACAGCCAGCCGCCAGCCCCGTCCTGATCCCCCGGTCTTGTAAGGCTCATGGGAAACCCTTTTAATGAATAAGCCACTGGTTACCAAACCTCTGTAGGTATCTGCTGACAGGGGCAAAGGACAGCTTGTTAGACATTGCTATAAATATCTTTATCATCTAGCTATCCTCTCCTTAGAACTAAGATCCGCTTAACAAATCATCACTTTGCCAGCTTTACATTTGGAGATTAGCTGCTCAAATAAGGCAATAATTGCAAAATTATGTTGTAAATATCTCTCTCACCCAGTGCCTGGGCTAGCTGAGAAAGCTAAGCATCGCTAGTTCACAAAGTCATGTGTGTACAGCTTTTACTACTATTTAATACAAATGAAGTCTGTATTAATATTCCGGTTGCTGAATCACTAAAGGAAGCTAACCAGAAGCACACCTTTCCCAGCAGTACCAGGTATCCCTCCAGGTCACATGACCCAGTGCTCTGTTATTGGCTGTTCTCGGCCTATGGGATTCACACATCTCACATGTGCAATATCCCTTTGCTGTGTTTTTCGGCACCATCATTACAGTAAAGGTTAGGATTTGGTAGCATAAACACTTCCTGTTTTGTACAATATCAGCTTCCGAGATCTGCAAGGGCAGATTTAATTAATCTTTATTAATTATTAATGTGAATAATTAATTTAAGGTCCGTTTCTCTTTTTCAGGATTCTCATGGGATTCATCACTGCAGTCTGAAGTCTGAATGCACATCCAGTAAAATCCTGCACTCACATTCTGGGAAATGAGGCCGGGGGGGGGGGGTGCAGAATGTATCAAGCAACATCGTAAAGAAGAGCTCTGAGTTTATGGTCCTGATGGGGTGAAAGGTGACCCCTGTGTGTACAGAGCGAGGCACCGTGACCTCACACACAAATTCCATAGCTGGCTTCTGCAAGCCCACAAGACGGCTCATATCACTAAGGTGGGGGGGCTTGAGGGCTCAATGCTGGTTTTCAAACGGGGTGGGGGGGGGGTTATCACAGAAACAGGGACAATAAATAAGCTCAAGGAACTAATATATACATAACACTGTGCATGACATCTCAGATTAAGCATGCGAACGCTGAAATGTTTTCCAATGACAACACACGTGAGGAAGCCAGTCAGTGACATCCACACGACCTGACCACCATGTTCCTGTACTTTTTCAGGATCACATTTGAACTGTCATCGAAGTAAAGCACCGATATGGCATTCAGCTTGGTCGGAGCGCAGCATGGCTTGGGAACATTGTCGGGAAACATCAGGTGGACCTAAAGAAGAAGAAACTGGGTGTTAGTCTCCATGCACACCCCCCTCCGCGTTTCTCAGCTAGGGGGAATATTACGGATGCTCTACTTGTTATCTTTAAATGTTTTTTAAGGATGAGCTGCAGACGTCCAGACGGCACATACCAGTGTCTGCACGATGGCATGATTAGTGGCGTTCATGTGCGCATTGAGTGGGAATGAGCATTCCCCGTCGCAGTAAAAGGCAGCATAACCCTCAGGTGCGATAATCCAGTCCTTCGGGATGAAACACAGGTGACATCTTTTCAGTTGCTGTCCCTCAAACCTGTGACTTGGCCATGCACCAGAGCCCTACCAAGGATCCCACATGCTTTAATGGTTTTGCAGTAACAGTGTGCGGCATTACAGGAGCAGGTACCGGAATCCAGTGAGCAGTATTACAGGAGCAGGTACCGGAATCCAATGAGCAGTATTACAGGAGCAGGTACCGGAATCCAATGAGCAGTATTACAGGATCACGTACCGGAATCCCATGGCATTCCTATAATCTGTGCTCCACCTCACCTGCCATCCCAGATCCCGGAAGCTGACATAGAGTTCATGTTTCTTGCAGGCTTGCTTCTGTTCACTGGTGTTTTGGTCTGTAAAAGAATAAAAAAAATACATCAGATTTACCAGTCCTGTTTCTGCCAAACCGACACTTAATATGTAAAGAAGAATCAGGGGTTAATTGGGAGATTAGGAACATGAGGTGAGATGGTATGAAAGTCACGTATAAAAGTGCTCCAGATTTAAAGGGGAGGCTCCCTTGTTTTTCTGTATAAACTCCACCCTTAAAGGATAGAGTATTTTACCCGAAAGTTTGTCGGTCATTAATAAAACATGCCTCTGTTCTCTTCACTTTTGGTCCCGCCTCGTCAGCACAAACTGAGCTCTGTAGGTATTATAGCCCACCCTCTGATCTAACGGGGGCAAATGTGGTGGATCACGGCATCAGAGCGGTAATGGGGGAGGACAATCGGAAACGTGCACCGGAGAATGTCTGCACGAAATCACCGCAGCCGGCAATCACAGTGACGTCTCTGTGGTGTGAAGGGCGGCCGTGAAAGAAAGTCCCCGTGAACATAAGATGGCTGGGCCTCATGTAGCTGGCAGGGGAGTCAATGTGTCACTCATACAGAGAAACGACTGAATCCCCAGGTCAGAACTAGTCTGGTACTAATTACACAAAGACCCGAGCAAGATGAAATGTGAATTACACACTAAGCCATGAAGAAGGCTCAAGTCCAAGGCTGTCATGTGCAGTACAAGGCGTGTATATAAATACTGCCTGTTCGTTTTTTAACGAGATGGCCTCTGTCAAAACATCGTGTATTACACACGGCGTGTGTGACCGCCAAGGGATCTGCGCTGGCGAGGAAGTCGAGCCCAGCAGAGGTGTGACCAGAGGCAGGCCATCTTGTCATGAAGTGATTCTTCAAGTTGCGCAACTTCAATAACACCACAGTACACATACTTGCAGAGGAAATGTCCCAGAGGACAAACTTGATGGCAGTGCACAATGGAATAGGGATTGGTCAGAGACGTTTGATGAGAGATACTCATAGCCTACAGCACAAACTCAGAGACGTTTTACGAGAGATATTCATGGCCTACGGTACATGTTCAGAGCCCGTTTGATGAGAGATACTCATGGTCTACGCATAAACTCAGAGACGTTTGATGAGAGATACTCATAACCTACGGCTCAAGCTCTGAGACGTTTGACGAGAGATACTCATAACTGACAGCACAAGCTCAGAGACGTTTGACGAGAGATACTCATAACCTACGGCTCACGCTCAGAGACGTTTGACGAGAGATACTCATGGCCTATGCTATACCTTCAGAGACTCATAGCCTATAGCACAGAAGCTGTGTGCCGCTGCATCATTGTGAAAACCTTAATATTTATGTTTAGTGTGATAGTGTAACTGTAGTACAGATAATGTTTATTCTGCATTAACCCCTTGTTCATTGCTGTGGTAGTTTGGGACACTTGGAACATTTTGAGCTCAATCTGTATGTTACTGGGAAAGTAAATAGATTGAATTTATTTATTTGGATAGTATCAGTTTAGATTCCATCTGCATAACATAACATTTCTGTCGGAAGCACAGTGGCTGAGTATCGCTTGGTGACATGGAGAGTCGAGCCCCGCCCCCACCCTGCATGTGCTCTGCATGGTCACCTCTGTGTCCCGACCGTTTCCATCGCTTTCCTCCCTCCGCACAAAGACATGCAGCTAGGCTGACTGCAGTCTCTAAACTGTCTGCAGTGTGTGTGAGTGTGACTGTGTGTGTGTCCTATAACAGGCTGTCTTCCCGTCCAGCGCGTCCCCCAACCCTGTGCTGCCTGAGACGGGCTCTCGATCCTGTCCAGAACAAGCGGTTTGATGATGGATGGATGGATGGATGGATAACATTTATGCTGTAACTCTAGCTACTTAAACCACCTGACCATGTTCAGCTGCGGGAGTCATAAGTTAATAAATATTCACATAAAAAATGATCCGCTAGTTAACAGGGCCGCACACTAGCTCATTCTAGTCTCGTTAGCGTGAAGACATCAGCGAGCTCCACTGTAGTGTGGAAGAGTGAAACTGAGACAAGCAAAATCGCTAATATCTACAGATACAGAACTATGTGGAGATTCGGCGTTTGGGGATTTTCACCCCCTGTTCAGACCAGTAAAGCCAGCTGATTCTTCCCCGCAGCACCATAACAATCAAACAATAAGCACAATACGCTTGTTAGCAGAAGTACCCCAGGTCCTTATAAAAGGCTCAATTTAAGCCCTCCACACGCCGCGCCTAACACGGACGCCGTCCACACGCCGCGCCTAACACGGACGCCCTCCACACGCCGCGCCTAACACGGACGCCCTCCACACGCCGCGCCTAACACGGACGCCCTCCGCATGCTCTACCGTCCTCTCTCGGCTGACTCACCTCCACCTTTCACCGCCCTCGATGTGCCCTGCTGGCCTGCGGACTTGTTTCGGTTCTGGTTCTTGCGCTTGCCCCCCGCCGCCCGCACGGAGCGCAGCAGCACTTCACTGGCCTTGAAGAACGCCACTAGGAAGGGCTGCTTGGCCTGTGGGCCGCTCCTTCCGACCATGCCGGCCGACTTGCTGTTGATGCTCCGGCCTGCAGGGTGTGAAAAGAGACACCATTAGCAGAGAGCGGCGAAGCGCTGACGTACGAGTGTCCCCTTTCAGCTTTGTCCTTGACAGCTATTATACGCTAAACTGCAGTCAATACAATACAGGCATTCTTCCATCCCTCTGTCCATCTTCTGGCTGCTTATCTGTTACAGGGTTATGAGGACAAGCATTCTTGTCAACGTCAAATCAAAATAAATTAAAGAATCTTACTCCTGCCAGAAGAGCATAGTTTAATGCAAAGAGATTATATGACATGTCCTTGCAGACAAGACCTAATTACAATAAGATCTGGATGTGGGCGACTGATCCGTCCATCACAGAACAAGATACACTTTTCCTCCACCATGGGCCCCAGAAGAAGCGGCCGCACCATGCACTTCATCGCAAACGCCTCGTTTGATCACCATGTGACCATCCTCCTCATTTGGCAGCTTAAAGCTCAATTTGTGATACACAGATCTCACACTGCAGGCTAATCGCCATAGGGACAAACCTACAGCACGGACATCAGTCACGCCGCTAATCTCATCACCATGTGTGTTTACTGTTATAAAGGCAAAAATGTTTCAGTATAGTACTACACTACACTAAATCTCGCCCGTGACCTTTTGGGTCTGCCCGGATTATTCCGGAACTCTCCAGTTTAATGGGGAAAGGCCACGCGTAGCACGCAATGCTGTCACGCCCAGTCCGCTGATAAAGAGAGTTTAAATCGGCGACACGGAATGCTGATGAGGTCCATGACCATAAATTAACCACTTCCAGAAGTCTATTTCCCCAGAAGTATTAGGTTGCCTGAGTAAAGAGTGAAAAATGAAGTGTGTGGTGGAGTGAACAGCAAAGGAACAGTGGGGGATTATGGGGTTTCAACAGTGAAACAACCATGACGCTCAATGTGCATTTATAGTCCTTATTATCTGAGCTGCGAGAAAACGCAGGAGCACAAACTCTGAATTAAAGAATTCACAGCAACACACCCTGAATTAAAGAATTCACAGCAACACACCCTGAATTAAAGAATTCACAGCAACATACCCTGAATTAACGAATTCACAGGAAGACACATTTTGAAATAAATATTGGGTCAGTTGGGTCCATTTATGTAGTTCTGGTGATCTTTTCACAGAGAAGGCACATTGTACCTTTACAGTATACAGACCTGGAATTCTGGGTCGTGGTGTCATACTAAACAAATTCCCAAGTTGCCACAACATCGTCAGCTTATCAGGGAGGCTCCAGAAACTGCAAATCCCTCACAGCAAGCTGGCTTCCGAATAACTACACAGTACCGAATAACTACACAGTACCGAATAACTACACGGTATTGGGTTCAGAAGCTCCTGTATTTTTCCACACAATATACTGGGCATTAAGCCAATAATGCAAAGTTTAGAATTCAAGTTTAGAATTTTCCCTAGAGGCCACTTAATTTAAAGAAAATAGAATATGATATTTCCCACCTTGTCTGAAAATGTGTATGTTCCACATAAAGGCCAGATGTGCACCAGTGTGTACCTTAACCATACTCACTCTCCTAAGAAAGCAAAGGCAGACTGACGGACACACGCATGCAGAGCTGACAAACGCACACTGAAAATGCCGGCTGTGGCCCGTGTAACTCTCGTGTCCCGCATGGCAAGTGCGCTTAATGGGTACCTCTAACAGCTCCTCCGATTTGGACTGGATAACTATCCTGTCAATGTCTCTTCTCCAAACACACAGGGGACTGGCAATTTAACCTCAGTGCCTTGTTGTCCTACTTGTAGGTTATTGTATGCTATGTGTATCGTAGATATATTGTATGTATGTTATTGTTCACTATTCTGCTATTTGCTGTTTAGTGCTGTTCTCCGTTATATGTTGTCGAAATCTGCAGGGAGCTACACAAGCAAGAATTTCATTGTACTTGTATGACTGACAATAAAGCTTTTGAGTCCTTGAAGTGAATCCTTGAAACACACAGGGGACTTTAATGGACCATTCTGCTGCAGTCACGCTCAGGAAGGAGGAGTTTCATCACGAAGGCGTGCTGCTGGCGGTGACCCACGGTTCGCCGAATGGGCCGCAGGCGGGACCACCCCCTTGTGCTCTCCTGCTCCTGCCTCCCGGGAGAGTTTAGGCACACAAGCGATTGCCATAAAACAGCCCCTGACCCGCTGCGCTTCAAAATGCGGCCAAAGCACTGATGCTTCCTGCAGTTACGGCTTCGTTAGTATCAATGGCTGCAAACAGGGAGTGGCACATTCTCCCCCTTATGATCTCACCACAAAATGGAGGCCTCGTGTTATCAGCCTTGCCAGAAATAGCAAGGTGTCTTTACAAATGACCGGTTACAAATCAGTCACTAAAGTCAGCATATTTTACACACAAAGGATTACTCTAGAGCCAGACAATCCACATTTTTGCTGTACTAGAAGCTGGGAGGGAGCAAAAATGTGGATTGTCTGATTGGGAAACAATGTTCTAGTCCAGTGGTTCTCAACTGGGCGGGTCATGACCCACTAGGGGAGGGAGTACTCCACAATATTGGAGTATCTTAGTAGAAAACTATAAAGGACTGTCATGACTTTTCCTGGTTGGAAAAACATCATCAAAAACATCACATCAGCCTTATGTTCTCCTTACCATCCATGGTTTCCACGACGAGCTGCAGGCCCATGTTCTGCTGAGGGTTAAGGACCCAGTGGTTGCTGGTTGCTGTGATATCAAAGACCAGCCAGCCTCCATCAGAAGCCCTGACCTTTTTGGAGTCCAGCAGGAACGTCTCTGCGTCCCTGTTAATGAAACGAAAGCCAGGCTCAGCCGACACAGTTGAGAACTCCACAGCGCACACACACATCTGGCAGGTCGCAAATGTTATTAAACTTTATGATTTTTCACAGACGACTATTAAACATGACAAGTAGCTTGCATTAGGTAGAATTAATCTTCGATGACAAAGCTAATCTTCAGTTATTTAAATAAAACAGAAGACAAAAACCGCTGTTATTAACAAAGCTTGTCTTAATTAATAAAAAAATATATTTTTTAAAACAGACTAATTTAGCCGAGAGCAGAGTAGCACTGAACATTTGGCCACACGGCATGCGGGGGTGCCGCACTGAACATTTGGCTACATGGCATGCGGTGGTACAGCACTGAACATTTGGCCACACGGTACGCTGGGGTGCAGCACTGAACATTTGGTTACACGGCATGCGGTGGTGCAGCACTGAACATTTGGCTACATGGCATGCGGTGGTGCAGCACTGAACATTTGGCCACACGGCATGCGGTGGTGCAGCACTGCACATTTAACCATATGGCATGTGGGGGGGCTATTATTCCACTGGCTGTGTGATTGATGGCCACACAGGCAGGAAAATGCGTCTCCCTAGGGGTCTATGAGATCTGTTAGGATGTTAGGATGAGGTACACCACCCTCACTAAGGTCTTGGCTTTCAGATTTATGCCAAAAATGTGTTTTAAAACGCCATTTTGCTGGTACTGTTTATTGTCCTTCTTCTTTCAATGTCATAAAAACAATAAGCACCATTTTCACAGGGGACGGCATAATAGCTGTGGATGATCTGTTTTCACAAGTGTGGGGAATCCGGGGGTGGGGGGTATCCATTTAGGGCTGGCCGGCAGCGTTCCTCAGAAGGCGCTGTGTTACTGTTAGCGTTTTCAAACTGTTTCTTGGCTGTTATACTTGAAGACATTGAGCATGATCTACCCAGGGCCTGCATGGCTACATGCCGTCAGGATGAACATCAGGAAAGCTTCTTCATGGGGTATCTGTGCACCTCGGGGCATTTAAGGCATTTAAGGAGCTGCTGAAAGCCCTGGGGGGGGGGGGGGTTCCTTTCCTGTCAGCCACACGCACACCTCACCACTTGAGCTCAGGTCAAGCATAGCCCCCTTGTGCTGAGCTGACGCTTTCGTGCCTGTTTGGGGGGCACTGTCAGGGGGGCTTGACGTTCCCGCGTCTACCCCAATCCCCTGTCAAGGCCATAAAATGGCAGAGAACAGAATGGAAGAGTGGAAGCAGACAGATATTAGCGGGGGTGATAAGTGACGGACTCTCGCGGTGTCGCGCGCGGTCAAGCGGCAGGCGGCCGGCTAATGGACAGGCTTTATCCGCGGCGGAGTGACGATGAGGGAGTCCAGGCTGCCATGTCACAGATACGGCCCTCAAAGCGGCTCAGCTAGCGTAGGCGACAAGGCCGCATCTGGAACGCAGTCCAAGAGACGGAGACAATGAGCTAGAGGCCATGCTGCCATCCGCAGCCGCACTCACAGCTGCCTGGGCCCTTCATTATACTCATTGTTCCTGTGACCTTCCAATCGCACATCTCATCTCGTTTGACATTTACCTGCACTATTTCATCACTGCTGCTGTGGGATTTTGCACACAAGTTTTTCACTCACTTGGGCTTCACCAAGTGTTAAACGACGTGACAAAGTGACCTGATTTGATTTTGAGTTGCCGGTGACCTTTTATCAAACCAAAATCTAGTAGGTTTTGTATCATTTCATACTGTAAAAGTAGCATAATAATAAACCAAACTGATATATAATTATCATCATTGTCTGTTGTTTAAAGTATATTAAATAAATCCACAATGGTCTACTGCACAGTGTTCACATTCTGCTCAGAAACTCTAGACCATAATTTCCATAAACTAATATTTTTTTTTCCATCATACGTTCAGTGATCTGTCCCATGAAGGTTTCCTTCCTTGTCAGGGGGACCCAGTAACAAAGGCGATACAGTGGGCTGTGTCTCCGCTCGTGTACATCTTGGCTGCTAATGTTATCTGTTTATGTAGCTGGAGCTACGCCGCGGCACTGTGATATTGCTGTAATTATTGGTGCCTTTCGTCGTCGTTCGGGTGCTTTGATCATCCTTACGAGATCCCTGTTCCTTCAGGGAAGTGCTGTTATTTTCTTTCTTACACATGCAAGACCGCGCCGTCTCCGAGTGCATCTTTCTGGGGGGGGGGGGGAGAGAGACTGGCTGATGGTGCTTTCAGCACCTGCCGCGGGAAGCGTCTGCATTTCTGGGCTCTGCAGAAGAACAACAAGGTCATGAGGTTTGACTCGGACTACAAAGGGCCTTCATCTGGGCGCTCCTTTTCACCACGGCGCCAAAGCCCGGGCTTCTGAAGCCTTTCTTTCGGACTCCTTAGATATCCGTGAGGTAACACCAGTCTAGTGTTGCCGTTAATTGTCCAGGACGAGCTCCCTAAACCCCTAATGCCTTTACCTCATCAGTCCCGGAGGTGCATTTTGAGATGGAGGGGAGACGGAAATCCTAGTCACCCATAAGCCGCAAATTGTGTTTTTTTCTTGAATTGAACATTTTACAGAGTGTTAAACAAGGGCTGCCTTTTCAGCGCTCGGAGCCGTCATTGAAAGTCGCCATCGAGGAGTGTAATTTAGCAGAGAGTCACACTTAAATTCATTTGTCAGAGCTGAGGGTAATCGGCGTGGCGTTCTCACTGAATCATGGCCCGCAGTGTAGGGTTGCCTTCTAAGTTATGGCAAAGCCCATACACATCCACGTACTGGATGCCTCAATAAACAATAAAGAAAAGACATTCGAGAAGCCCAGGCCTCTAAGTTGAAAAGAATATGAGAGAGCGTGCTTTTTTCTTTTTTTTTTTCGAGAAGGAAGAGGGGAATCCGGTCTCATACAGCCATTGAGTGATAAATTGCAATTATCTCAACAATGGCTGCTCCCATTTTCAGACGTCCTCCCCAAGGATGATCTTCTCAGGTTCTCCTCTTGCCGCCATGCCGACGTTTCATATCTCCTCGGGCGTGTTTTCTCTACGTCGGCTGTGGCGGGTCCACAGCGCCAATCAGGTGGAAGACGTAACCAACAAAACGTGGAATTCGATATATTCCCATGACGGGACATGATTGTGAGGAAGACAACAAAGCTGTGAAGCAAAGACCAGAATTTGTGACAAATTTTTTTGCAAGAAGGCAAATGCTGGGACACCTGATGGGGATCCCCCTGAATGAATATCCATGACAGGCCTCACCAATGGGAGGACACGGGGGGGCAACCCCCACCCCCCAACACTTGAGAAGGCTCCTATTGTTGTCCTAAACGTGCAGAGACTCGCCTACCGAAGTTATGGTCCTGACAAGTGCTTCGAGTCTCGCGTGTGTTCACTGGGGGCTGGCGGCCATACTTACTTGTTCGGGTACTCTTTGGTGACCTGGTAAATGCTGACCTTCAGGGTGGCGTTCTCGTAGCGGGCATGGCTGCGGTCTTTGTAAATCCGAAACTCGGCGGCTGTCACCGCCTCCCCATCCGGGATCTGGGTCAGGTCGAACCGGAACTCCTTGTGATGCCTTCGCTGGTGTGAGAAATCTTTATCTCTCTCAACTAGAAAAGAGGGGGATTCAGGAATGAAGCAGAGTTCCACGGGCGCCCTGCGCACTATTCCTGTCACTTTACGTTAGCGCTGAAGGATCGGGGGGGCAGGCGCATCAAAGGCAAAAAGCGAGGCGGTGGCTTGTCCTAAAACGAAAAAAAAAAAAAAAAACACAGCAGCAGACGCACTCAAAGATGCCACATTCATCAAAAGCTTTAACATTCCAATCCCAGTCCAAACATTTAGCCCAGAAGCTCAAACGCTCTCCAGTCCATTAAATCAGGACAAACGCGGTTCCCTGCAGAATTCTCCGTGATGGATGGCCTGTCAGTTAAAAAAAACAGGCCCGTTCCGATCAGGAGCGCTTTTGCCAGCCCTGTAGACTGACAGGAGGAATCGAGAGGCTGAAATCTCTAACGCAAACCCGGATGACCATTTTAACCTTGGCACTTCCTTTCTCCAGCAGCACTGTTCTCCCTGTGGCACTAGTGCACCACAGCTCACATTTCCCTGCAGCGGCTTGCGACTTTTTCACACTCAGAGCCTTCGTGTGACATATTCTCCAGAACGACGCATCTTTTCCTCAGAGTAACACAGTACTGCAGTACTTTCTGAAAGCATTAAAATGATGAAAGAGGCACCAAAAATACATTAACATAAAGAGGTTTTTACCGCAGTATTATAAACTCCTTCCCTTCTATGATGTATGTACATCAAGCGGCATCACAGTGATGTGCAGCTTTGGGATCATATAAAACTCTGAAATCCAAATGGAATGTTGGACAGGATTCTGCAAGGCAGACAGAACCGGGACGGCGTGTTTGCACTGTGGTACTCGGGGTGATACGCTGAGTTTCACCCGTTGTTTGTCCACAGTGGAAAAGCTGTGGTTACTTAACAGCAGCAGGTCAGGGGTCAGCCTGTAGTTTAGCTGGAGGGGCCTTCCTGAGCCCAAGGGAAGGTGGTAATTGGATGCAGAGAGCAAGGGAATCAGACGTGTTGGGTGGCAGTTTGCAGCCGATTAACGGACCAGCCAGAGAGCTGCGTAAAAACAACTCTTTAAAGTTAGGACAATTTCGCTGCTGGTATAAGAAATACGGGTTTAAATAAACTGCTTATAGTCCAGCTACTATTTGGAATGTCACCTCATATATTAGAAGAGCAAAATTTGACGAAGACCATTTTACAGGCACAAACTCAATGTAAAAAATGCTCGCGTTTTAACGTAACAAAGTTCAAACTGTAGCGTCTGTAAAACCGTCAAAAAGGGAAAAAAGAGAACTCCGCAAGCAAAGCTTGATCTCCTAGGAGAGACCCGACATTTACAACGGCACTGTTTAAAATAGTATTTAAATGTTTTGCTTTAAGTCTGCCAGATAATAAAGGTTATAATAAATGGTGATAGCTAAAAGGGCCCTTTAAATATTAATAAATCATAAAGCTATTGAAATCGTTCATGCACACTCCACCCAGCTGAAGTCAAACGCGGTTGTATGTATAATTCCCATAAAATTCTGAAAACTAAACACAGGAACAGACAAATATGTTTTTCATTATGAGTCTGAACATACTTTCTGCACATAGATGATGACATGAGACAACGTGGGAACCTACCGGAGGAGGCAGACTGTGCTAGAATTAACTAGAAGGGTTTAAAAAAAAAAACAAATTTCAGTACAAGAAAGCATAACTGATTGGGCCTTAAAAACACTGCCCACAAGCTACGCTGAAGTTTATTAACAGCCCTCTTCCCCGAACAGTGTACGTTTTACTGCGCAGAGATGCAGTTCAGCAAAATGTTCTTAAGAAGCAAAAAACAGCATGAGGGATGATCGGCATGGAGGGGGGGGGCACGTGAATATGGACCACCTGACCTCTGCACCAATAGCTGTGCACTAAATCAGCGCACGGACTTTCCCAGACTGACAAAACTCATGGCTCACTGCTCTTAACTGGAAGCGTCTGGGCCTCCATGAAGGGGGGGCTCTGATCTTTATCACACCTAACTCAGCCCTCCCTACCTTCTGGAGATGTCATGGCACACCAGCTAGCAGCTATTCTGGAACCATTATTGATGTCATATCCCCCGGTGACTTCTTCTGGAAAAGTCTCCCTTAGGAGTGATGTACTTTTGGTATAAAAGAACAAATAATCGTCTAACTAAGCGGCCACTGAGACGCTACGGTGCAACGCAGAACAGCCAGCGCTCAGTACCGCTGCTTCGCGTCCTCCTGAAAACACCGAGCATGGTAACACGATCCGAGGGAATGTATGTAAGGGAGCTTAACTGGCCGTGTAATTCATGTGCTCAATTAATGTAGCATGTAGAGATGAATGTGGTATGAAAAATAACATAGCGAAGCGGTAACTCTAGGCTACATCCCCTACAGAAACTTACCACCATAAATGTAGGGAAAAACGAGTTCAGAAAAACAGAGCTTATTCAACCCCTTTTCCCTCTCTTTAACAACAGGAAGTAATTAAGGCCAATTATCCTTAGGTCAAGTCAGTCATCTGATAAGTTTGTATGAACAGCCTGGTGAAAGGTCTCAGCTACCGGGGCAATATAGCGCTAATCATCATAACTATCTTGCCCTAAATTCCCGTCCATCCCAAGACTTTCATACTGCAGCACAGTAGGCCTGTAGTTTATAGCGTGACTATAATCCTTAATTTATTTCGGAATTCCTTAAGTTTGTACGCATTTCTATATCGGCCTGTTCGACAACGTTTTAGTCGGTTTCTGAAAACACAGAAACATATCTTTAATTTTAAATCTTAGTTTACGCGATTTTGTAATTAAGAATGTCAAAAATAAATGGATTAATCGACATTTATATTTTCTTTACGTCTTTAAATAACCGTATTAATATAAATGAAAATCTCACTTAAAAAGCCGTTTGAAAAGTTTTGAGGGAAGAAGAAAACACGTCATATTTGCCATTTCTATTTAACCTAAAAACCTAAAATTGATTTATGTAGGATATACGTATGACTTCATTTATCGCAGCGTTTTATATTTTGCGAAAAAAAAAATGTCTCAGTAGAATACTGTTTTCGTATTTTTCAATTTCATTCCTTAACTTTCGGGTTATATTGTTAAGAACAACAAATTGCTGCAAGATCAAAACAAAAATTAATACATTTTAAGAAATTAATATTTTACAGAAAACTGGACGAATTTCAGCATTTAATCCAGTCACCTCAAAGAACAGGTACGCAAAACAGCACATCTTTAACGTGTAGGCTATATGCACGAAACTAGGTGTAGGCCTATGTATAATTGCTAGTATAGTTTTTTATATTATTTTATAGTTGTTTAAATTGCGACATTTTAGTCTTTTTTTTCCTCGTCCAAATTGTGAGAGTACGGAATTTTAATTAATTCATTCAATCAAAATAATTGACCGAACAATGTTGTTGCCCTGGGAACACCCCCAGGCGACACACCCCCTGCTATTTTAATGAAAATGTTCAAGGTATGGGTGAACAACCCAATTCTACACATACATAATTGTAAAAATGACAGAGAGTGAGCCTATGTAAAATAATAATGCGCAGAGACTGACCAGCATATTTAACATAAAAATAAATTTGGGTGGGGGTAACGCGAAGCATGGTGAGACGATGTAATGTTTTGAAAGGCGCTATAAAAATAAAACTGAACTGAATAAATTATAAAACGTGAAATATCATCTCGTGATGATTAATGAAAACCCCAAATACTTAAGATTATATTGCAAATTTAGTGTTTTCTCGATATAGACTAATTTACTCAGCCTAGTCTAGTCGAGGTTTCATATTTGTTAAAATACAACGCGACGCATGAATGCAGGCTATTAATATTTCTCATGATTTATCTTTGTAGCAAAAGCGTATCACTGTGAAAAGTGATTTTTCTCCAGAGCAAATACGTACCTAGATTGACAAAGCTCATAACCATGTCAGCGTCGTTGAGAAAATTGGTATCATGTGAAGTGGCCAGGGGGGGACTTTGGCTGGTCAGGGGGGCTGCGCGGTACGGCTGAGGTGCACGGGAGTAGCCATGTGAGGACCCATAGTGACCCTTGCGAGAGCTTCCCTGGCTCCTTTCCAGGGAGCCCTTTCCGGGGCCGTCCAGTATCCCGTCGTCGTCTTCGGTGGACATGGCATTATATAGGTCAAGCATGAAGAGGGGTGCCGATGATGCTTGTTTGCCCGGAGAAAACGGCCGCGGCCGGTGCGGTAAGCCCAGGATGGACAGGATCTCTCTCTGGATCTCTCTCCGTTCGTGGTTGCGCAACCTCCTGTAAATAAAACTTGAATGCACATGGTTGTCCCCCCAGCCACAGCGAACGGAGTGCAGGAAGCCCAGGCAGCTCCACAGAAGTCCGATGGTGCCCCCACACAAAAGCGCTAACGGCTTCATCTTAGAGACTTTAAACTACCAAGCTGTGCGGAGAGTGTTAAGGTGCCATGCCGCGCACACCAAATCACTTTTCCAGCGTTCTTCCTGCAGTTCACGTCAGCGCTTACAGCGCGTCACATTATCGAGGGGTACTCTATCTCCTAGATGAAGGCTTTATCCCTGTAGGTCAGATGTTGTTTTAAGTTCACTTTCAGCAACGCATCACATGAGCGGGTCCGAAAAAACGGCCTTATCGATGCTCAGATTCCCACGGTTAAAAGCAACAGCGGCAATCCGCCAAAAGTCGAAGATCTTCAAGAAGTGCCACAAATGTTGCAGAATCTACAAGCTTCTCCCGCACCTTGCAGCTCCGCTTAAACTCTCGGACGCAGGTACCTTCTCGCAGATGCCTTTCGCCTTCAAGCCAGCTGTGCAGAAACGTCTGGACCGCTCGGGTGCGATATTATAAATCTGGATGTATCAGCAGCTTAATTCTTGGCGGAGGCGCTTAAGTATAATCCAGGGGAATGTGTCGAAAGCAGGACTTTTGAGAAGTCCATCCCACGCAACACAGGAGAGCCGCATCCACCACTAGCGGCCGCGCAGGGAGGTGGACGCGGCGCAGCGCATGTGAAAGAAGAGATACTTGTAATTTGAAACGATCCATAACCACCATAGAAACTAGCAGGTCATTTAATTACTATAAGAAAGCCTGGCACAGGATACCCGGGTTTAAATCGTTTCGATTTTGTTTGACAACATGACATTGTTCTATCAGTGATATTGTATATTTATTAGACTATTAACGTCAACATATTTTTATTATTTGACACTCAAATGACTGGCCGTATCTGCAACCGCCTTTTTAATTCAGAAGTAAAATCAGAATTGTATTAATTTTTTTAAGAAGATGGGCGTTTGATATTTAAAACATGTTTGCATACTCGTGTCCATCAAGTTAGCAAACCCCTGCAGGCAAAATAAGTGAATGCGCCTGTTTTCTTATCAGTATTTATACATATTTGTGGGCAACTCGCAGTGAGTGCGGTAAGCAGTCAGGGAATGGGAACACGAAATGCCCTCTCGGTACGCTCCACCCTGTGAATAATACCTTAGGAGCACCTGTCTTTCCTGGGGGCATAGCATAGTTGGACACAGTTAAATCACTATGTAGAAGAAGAGGCTTTAATCGTCACCAAACCCGACATTTCTTTGTGCGCCATTTGTCAACCCGAGAACACAACTAAAGGTTGAAAGTACACTAGTCTCGTCAGATATGAATTTGAACTTATACTGGCATACATTGGTTTACACACAGAGACACGCACACACACACACCTACCACAGACACACAGAAACACACACCACAGACAGACAGACACACACACACACATATAATGAAATAGGCCTAATTAAGTATTACATTACCTTTTAAAAGGATACGAATTTTTTTGTTTAAATTCTGACTTTGTTATAACTACAGGTAAAATGTAATTTTAGAAGTAATTAGTAAACGTAAAATTACTTTAAATTCATTCTGATGTAGAATGTTATAATTTACAAGCATGTCAGCTAATACGGCTGAGCGTTTAAAATAAGCGCACTAATAATCACCACTTCAAAGTGCTTCACCACACCCTCTCCTGAGTAGCCTACTAATTACGTCACCAAAGTGGCGACTTTCTTTATTGAAGTGACGCCCAAGGCAGACACATTGTTAATTAACTGATTCCAGCAAGAAGGACAAAAAAGTAAGGTAAAATACCAGAAGAGTGTTTGCTCTTGAGAGTGTCCCGGACAGAGACACCAAAGTAAACGCGCGTGAATAGACAGCTCCATCTGCTGTTTAATAAGCTTCATTACTTTCGTCACAGATGAAGCGCACTCACGCATAATTGCAAGACTTGAATTTTTAATTAACGAATAATTTATTAATTCAGCTTCGCATCATATATGTGTTTTTAATCGCCTTTTATCACTGTTTGAATTAATATGTCAGTTGCGTGCAATATTTATCGACCATATATAAAACTCGCAGCCAGTTTTAATAGGACTTTACTTAACATATTGATCCAAGTACCGTATATTGAAAGCTATTTGCGAAGGTCAATAATTCAGTAGATAAGTCAGTCGGAGTAAAGTCCAAGGCGGATTCTTCATGATTTTTACCATTCTGCCTTTTTAAATCACTAGGGGGCACCCGAGCAATATTAAACCTGTCCTTATTTAGAGCAACGCTGGCGTAACTGACAGCCGTCCAGTGTCTTTCCCTTGATCGATTCCATGCTGTTCCAGCTCCGTAATGCCTTAATTTCTTCACCATTTCTCTGTTCAGCTGAATGTTTAGAAAGCCTTCCCACTACAAGGCGCGGTCAGAAAGCTAATGAATATTCCGGGGCTGAAAGAGACCACCCAGTCACCGTCTTTCACTTATCTGTAGAGGCGAGCAGATTCGCCTGAATCCGAGCCACCTTCCGACAGCCGCTGAGCCTCTGGATCATTATCAGCCTGGGCTCCTCTGTAATGGACGGGCCTGTCTGCCTTGCATGTCCCATTGCAGCTCACCAGGAACCTGGAACCGTGCTTCTGTTAATGCCTGTTTCACAGGGTTATTACAAAAACAGCATTATAGCACTGTCAGTGTAAACAGCGGGAAGCCATTGCAGGAATGGACAGACTTTCTAAGGTTAATCTTTGCTTTGCCCTGCTTAACAGAATGGGGGAGGGGGTCAGGGTTATGTTTTGTTTGAAAGAGTTTTCTGTAAGGTGGGGTTTGGGGGCTGACAGGCAGATAGACAATGCATTATCAGTAACGTGCACCGTGGAAATCTCTTCCTTAGGGAGATATTGGCCACCATGTTTGAAATACCAAGGCTCTAGCAGGACAAGTCTGGATGATTGTAGTAATGTGTGGTAACGCCCTGGGGCCTCAGGGTCACTGGGAACACTGGGACTCCATGCTGCAAGTGGAAACCGTTTCCCTTCCCAATGGAAGATGGATCAGCTCATTTGCGAGACCCTTCGATTGTTGCGTTTTGATTTGTCATAACTGGTTAGGCATTTTCCATTATGACATTCACAGAATACACGATAATTAAAAATGTATTCAGATGCAGACAAATGCATCGAGCGCATTTATGTTTGCATTCCTATAAAAAAAAAAGCAGAGTAAGATTTATGTCCCAATGGAAATGTTTCTGTCAGAAATACAGCATAGAGTCATAGTTTCAACCACAATAACTCTGTCAAGGGGGGGCAAGGCCACCCTGATACAATCACTGGCCCCTCAGTGGCCCCGGCGAGTCGCATATATGCATA
>JAODKE010000068.1:956327-974669 GCA_026779605.1 Mormyrus hasselquistii
TACTGTACTGCATACAGAGCCCTGCACACTGAGTACTGTGCCACAAGCTGAGCACCGTAACTAAGCTGCAAGCTGAGCAAAGTAATTGTGCCACACGGTGAGTGTTGTACTGTGCTGCATACTGAGCACTGCATTGCCAGCTGAGTACTGTGCTGTACCATTACAATAGGCAGAGCATCCCCATGCTTGAACAAGTCACACCTATTACACATGTAAAACGGAGATCATACCACATACAAGATCATCGTAAAGCGCATTGACCATTTTTCTGGAATATTCCCTTTGAATGATGGCCCAACACAACAGTGATGTTCCTTTAGAAGCCCAGATCCCCGTCACACTTCAGGACATCTGCCAGTTTCCACCAATTGGAAACGTCAAGTAAGATGCAGGGGAACGGTTCACGGTCAACTGGCTTTATATAGTGATGTGATTTATGAGCTAGCCATCGCTAATGGCTAATGCTTCTTAAGAGTTACTCAGCTGGAAAGAGCGCATAAGAAAATGGAATTCCATAATATACTGGCAGCACTTTAGATGATGATAGCTTGGTTTTTGAGTTTTTTTTAATTTATATGTTGGGGTATAAAAGACATGCTGACTATCATGCATAAACAGGTCATGATTGACGGAGACTTGCATGGAGTATGTCAACATTGTACAATATTCTGGGTGACTCAGATCCCTGGGAAGCTCCTGAATAAGCTGCACAAACAAGCATTGTTTATATGAAACACTGCTGGAAGTTGAATTGAATTAGTCAATTTGCATAAAAATTTACACACATTGACTTAGTTACTACGGTTCTTTGCTGGGGTGTGCATTATGCACAGAATAGCAGCGACAGTGTTTCCATATACGTGACATTATTAAAAAAATATGTAGATTGGTTTTGGACCCTCTGAAGATGTAGGATCAGACTGTCCTTTTGAACATAATTTTTAAGAGACAGACTTCCATGTCCAGACCACCACTACAAGGCGGTTTATTAAATGTTTTCAAGCTTTCAAGCCAGAACTAGGCAAAAAGTGATACTGAAAAATCTATTTTTCAAAACTATCTTTGGTAATTTATGATGGCACAACATCTGTTTCCCTGTGAACATTAAGGTTAGTTATAAATTATAGTGGGGTTAGCCATAATTTGCCAAATGTGTCATTTTTAAATGTTTATAGGTATTTCCAACGTGCTGTGCTTCCACTTTGAAATACAGTATGTATTTACCTACATGATGCCTGTTAAAGTTTTCCAGTCTAAAAGGATTTACTTATGAATGTTCTCCCTTCTTGGATGACGAGTTCCCTGTCCTAATTGGATACTTCTGTTTACTTTCCCTCCTTTAGTCCAATCAAATCTCAAATGGTTAACTGCTACAGTGCGAATACCATATTTATTTTATTCACAGTGAGAACAGAATGAGTCTGTGAGTCCAGCCCAAAAGCGTCTGTCCGACGACAGAATAGCCACATCCTCCCAAGGCTATAAAACTGACAAGGTTTCAAAAACGAATCCTATATGTACGCTGCTATGGTACTGCTTGCTGTTGGCTTCGCTTCACAGCACATTTGCTCAACTTGTTTTGTGTTTCGTTAGTGCAAGGAAACCTTATAGGACCATTGGGGCCGGGTTTGTTCTTTCTGCGGCCCACTCCCCTCGGGGCCCCCCTAAATTAAAACAAAATAAATAAATAGCTAGCCAGTAGTCAGAAGATGGTAGCTAGTTAGCTGGTTAGCAAAACACGCTGCTTCAGCATCTCATTAACAAGGAGCGTGATTATCTAATATTCAGTGCAGTTACCATTTGTGGCTTGAATGGTGGTGATCACAGCTAATTCGGGTGCCTGGGTGTGTCCCCAACAGCAGCACTGGAAGATGGCAGGAGCCTTCAGGTGCAGTAAAGCAGTGCGAAGTGGACGGTTTTCCAGGAGGTGGTACAGAGAGCGGCGCATCTCCGAGGAGTGATGCCTCCTGGAATCTGTGAGCTTCTCCGTTTTATAGCATCGTCATCACAATGATCGTCAAGGTTTGGCCATTTTCTAAATGGAAACCTCACATTTGGTGGGCTTTCCCATCTCATTCTGTCATTCTGTCTTAGACAATGTCTTTGGTTTGGGTGGGCCTTGGCAGGCCTTCGTAAAGTGCTCAGTTTGTTGGTCATCTGTTTGCTGCACTGTAGCTGTCAGAATGTATTTCACATTTAGCTAGGTGCTAGCAGCTAGTTATTCTGAATCCTCTTAGGTGGTGGGAGGGAATGCTTATGCGTGCTTAAAGCTAGGTCAGCATTCAAGTAAATCATCGCCTGCTGTGTGCTAATCCAACTACATTATAAAATGGAGGGTGCAAAGCAGGGGGCTTATAGTCCTGGATGTCAACCACAAGCTGCCAGCTCACAGCCCAGCAAGGGTCCAGTTCTCGCGGCACCGAGAAGGACCAGTAAAACAGGCAGCTGTAAAATTGGGCAAAATGTGAAATCCCCTTGGACAAACTTACTTAAGTTAGAGAACACAATAATAGTAATTAAAATCCCATCTAAATGGACCAAAAACAGGATATGGTGTAAACAAAGTTTGTCCATTGGCGAACAAAACACGCACATAGCACAGGAAAAACGGTGTTCTGTGGCAGTGCCAAAGCGGACTCTGCCCTCCTCCTTCTCACATGCAGGATGGGCCTGTTTCATGACACGTTCAGTGCAGCTGCCTGTCTGACGTTCCCTATACTGAACAGGGAATGATTATATATTGCATTAAGCACCGTGCTGTCCTAAAAGCCCACAATCGTCTTTTAAAAGGACAGTACAAACAGCACGTTAATCGGCGTATCCTGGCCTGAGAAGCTTCAGGCTGCACACGAGAGCGGCAGGCTGTGATCACGCTCGTTTACACACGTGGAGGTCATTGTGTTTTTATGAAGCAATAATTCAGAGTGCAGGACATATTAAACATTGGTATGGTGGCATGAAGGTCTGCTTATATAGTACCACCCATCCCCTTCCTCCCACCAGGCCGCGAAGCGCAGTTATTGCCGGCTTTAACCTCCCACTAGCTATTCTGAAAACTTGTCCTCCTTCAGACACCCATTGCTGGACAGTCTGCTTGGTTTCTGCTCTGTTCTGGGGCTTTGGCTTCCCAACTGATCCAACAGCACACTGTCGTTGCCAAGGTAATACCTCGTATGTCCACGTATATTATATGCGGACATACGAGGTATTACCTTGGCAACGACGACACGCAAGTCCTGATGTCTCAGGCCCCATTTTTGTTTCTACACTGTTATAACTGGATATTATGTTATTATTATTATTATGTTACAAGCATCAGGGAATTTCTGAAAGGATCTGAAGGATGAAGGAGTTACCTATAAACAATGAGGTCAATGAGGTCAAGCCCCCTTTTAATAACATCTGACCACAACCGCTGATCTCTGCTCACTCAGCAATGGTGAAGAATGAGATGTTGTTAAATCATTTTAGATGTCTTTTATAGATAATAGGAAAATATGGATTTGGCATGAAGCTCGCACGAGTAAACAAATGGATGCATCACGGTAACGCCATTGTGTCTTGCTAAAAGACACCTACGTGAACAAAGACTCTTAGTGTCTGTAGAGCGCATACAGTGAGCTTACCTTGAAAGCAGAGCTCATCATTTTCTCACAATAAACTGGTGCAGATGTTTGGCACATCTGTCAGCTTTTGGTCTTAAGGGGATTATTGAGGAACATGGAAACATGGTGCAAAGACTAAATGTTAATATCCTTGGAAAGAATTAAAAGCTCAATCTCTAATAATAATGAGCATGTTCAGGGAGTCCGAACTGCCTTGCCGATGCAGTATTCAACTGACAATGTAGCGTCTTCTCATGCCATAAGCACAAGCTATGAGATGAAGCCTGCAGGACTCTGGAGTTACACCCACTGCTAGGCAGAAGAGTCTTCTAATTGATTCCCACCTCCTCATGCAAAGCTCAGAGGTGGACCACAAAAACAAACAAAAATCAGACTTACTGGGTGTCCCTCTTGTCCGTCTGTACCAGGTAGGCCGGGCTTTCCAGCTTCTCCCTTGGGAGACGCGTCAATGAACATCATCAGAACAACAACATTATCTGCAGGCTTTTCAAATTCCTGTCAGCTGTCAGTACTGTTAGCATCTCCAGTGCAGATTTAAAACTTAGTGGTTTCAAAATCTGGAGATGCTTTTGGATCTCATTAGAGTTTTACAGATATTACATCAGGGATTTAAAGCATGTTATGAAATTTCCTGTTCGCTGGCTTCCAGGTCTATGGTAGATATCCTCGTCAGGAACACAATTATACCTCTGAAGTCTCTGGAAGGTGTCGCACTTGGTTTAGCTTGAAGCTACATCCACACTGCTATGTTTTCATTTAAAAAGGAAGATGTTAGTCCCCATCTTTCATCCACATTACCCCAAACTTTTCAAAGCCCAAAAACTGATAATTTTGAAAAGTCTTCAGAGTCAGTTACTTCTGAAAACTCAGTTTTAGCGTTTCAATGTGTATGAGTGAAAATGGAGACTTTTCAAAATGAAAACCTTAAAAGAGCCCTAAATGGTACCCACTCATTATGTGGCTTTTCACAGATCCCACCAGTTATACCCTCTGATTGTCTGATTGGTAACCTGGTCATGCTACACAGAAGTAGGGCTGGGTGATAAACGATGACTATTAATTGTTGTAATATAATTTCCCCTCGATAAAACTTTAATATAGCTTAAAATAAAACACGTCACTGGCCACAGGCTTTGCATCCCATACTGAGGTTGCTTTTTCTTGTGTACACAAGATAAAAAAAATCACCTTATGGGACTTTAGGGGCTCCGTACAGATGCATTTTTTAGCAATAACCTCCTCATCTTCCATCTCTGACTTGTGAAATGCGAAATACTGTTTAGTACATGTAGCGCTTTTGGCTTCCTTTTGGGCATGTTTTCAGCCCTTTTTTGATCTAGTACAGTCAGAAAATATAGGAGATTGTTCTGGAAGTGTCATTTTGGCCATCATTGCTGTTTGGTTAAGTGTTTGTTACACTCTGATGAGAAACAGCACGATTAACACAGCAGTAAAAATCAGCCTTTAAACTGGAGAGAAATAATGACCTGACATTTATCGATAACCGTCGATATCGACCAATATGAACATTTTTTTATCACTATAACATGTGTGGCCATATGCAGAATTAAGCAATATTCCAACAGGGTGGACATAAGGAGCTGCTGTCAATGGTGCCTTCCCTGTTGCTGCCCTGTTTGCAGGTAATCTGCACGTAACACAGTGCAAAAACGTAACAAATTACCTGTCAAAATTATACTGCAATGGAACTCATTAACAACAGTGAATGAATGGTGCCGTTAAGGCAACACTTTTTCCTGTTTTTGTTTAAGCTTGCATGTGCACTGTGGGCTAATAGCTACGTGGCTTAATAGTTACGTTATTTATGTTTTCACTCATTCCAGTGTTGCTGGAAATACTTTGGTAAACGATGTGAAAATGCCTGTGTAGATGCGCGTGTAGAATGGAGTTTTCGAATGAAAATGTGACAGTGGGGGTGTAGCCTGAGAACATCCTGTAAGATAAACCTGCCTCAGGTGGAGAACGAGGATTTGCAGAGTCGACTGCGCTATACTTGCTGAATCAGAGACAAGTGTGCTGTGGAGTTGGAGGCTTGTTCCCTGCAGAGCAGAGCTGCAGAACCATTTAGCGTAGGCTCAGCATTCAGAAGGTGCTGCCAGAAGAGATGATTAAGAACAACTGGCCGGACCCACAAGTTGGAACTAGGAACCTTAGATGCCCCACGCCCACCCCCTAGTTTTCCCTGCTCCAGATTCTCTCCGCTCAGAGGAAGAGGAACAAATGTGGACATTAAAGGGGTAATATATGTTTCAAAGATACAACATCAGGCGTATAACGTAGGATTTACAATGCAGGGAATCACCGTGGCGGTGATGAACGGCCTTGTGGGTAATAAGAAACGGCTGTCGGGGAAGCACTTGAAACAGTCATCGTAGCCTGCAGTGCATGAGGAAACGCTAACGTGCTCATGGATCTGCACGTGACCCAGTTTCAGGAATACACTTCTGCAGCTTGGATGCCGCCTGGAAAGGAGAAACCTGACAGATGTGCGTCTCTGGTCCTACGGCCTTCGCCGCCTCGCCTCATTTTCATCACCGGGCCCATGGCCTCTTCATCTGCCTGCTCTGCTTCTGCTCTAATTCCCGAGTTGGACAGACCGATCGGGCTTCATACGAACCTTCTGGCCGTCACTGCCTGGCTCCCCATCTTTCCCATCAAGGCCAGGACGTCCCTGAATGGAAAAACAATGGAGGCGTGAGTGCCGTCCCGTCTTCATTACTGACAAGCCCCCAGAAAGTTCCGTAAATCCATACGCACAGGAGCCCCTGGAAGTCCAAGCAGTCCTGCAGGTCCCATGCTCCCCTTCTCTCCCTGAAACCAGCACAGCAGAATCAGTACGAGTACCATTTCAGAGCTCCGTTCTCATTCATCACACACAGTATAGTGTCCATTACGCTACTGAAAATGTTTTTAAGGCATCCATGATAAATATAATATGCAGGTCATCGTTTTAATATATGAAAAGCGTACTTACCACCTTGCCATCCCGGCCAGGTATCCCCTGTAATCCTGGAGATCCACTTGAACCCTGAAAATGTCGAAGAAAATAATAATGAAACACTGTTTAACAACAATTTAACAAAATTTCACAGAAGGAAAACATGATAATGAGCATAGTCAGCTTCTCTTAAAATTCTACTTCTGATTAATTGCACCCTGTAATTAATACTGTGTCCATATTTGTCCTTGTTGTCAGATAAGGACTAATACAGAAATGGGAGACACATGACAGATTGTCAAAGACCAATTCCTTTATAGGGTGAGAGATGAGGTGTACAAGGAAGCTGAAATGGTTGCCATTAGTAAGATCTCAAACATCTCCCAGGAAATTCACATAAATTGCACCACAGTTCTAAACAGTGAATTTCTGCTAAATCCAGCTGAGTGTTGGGTTACCTCTAAAGACATGAAAGCATTTAAACATCTATTTGCAACAGTTATGTGTAATTCCTAGTAATTCACTGCTGACAGGAGCCTCATGTTTGGGATTTATGCTTGCTGAGGCATGGCCCTCGATCTTCCTGCTAAAAAGCAGAATGTGGCAGCATAAGCAGCCTGGGATTTTCACACCCATGATCTGAAAAGCTTTTAAAACTCAAAAACACAGAGGACTATAACTATATCATCAGATGGAAATAATTACTTTGGTTGAACGTTTCTCACTTGTAATGCAAGCCAATATTTACCCTCGGAGGTCATCACAGATGATCTGATGCACATTTACATAAAAGATCAAACATTTCCTGCTTAACTGAGTGACAGATATTCCACACTTTTTCACTCTCTATGATTCCTCTTGACAAGAAATGGCGTTGTGGCTCTTGTGATTAGTTACCTTTTCACCTCGTAGTCCCACTAACCCAGGAAAACCCGAAGAGCCACGCTCACCCTGAACAGAAAGATAAATGTTACACCATCTCCACTCCGCAGCCATTGTGTCATTAGACAATTAATGAACTACACATATACACAATAACCAGCAGGATTAACAGGAAGAAAACATGTATGTGCACAACTATTTGTGAATGCAATTACTGCTGAGCGCATTCAGTACGATCCAGATGAAGGCACTGCCCTCCTACCCGATCTCCAGGCTCTCCCTTTTCACCCTTGTATCCATCTGTACCACGCGGACCCTACCAGGGGCAGAAAGGTTCTGTAAGTCTATCCAAGCCAGAGAGGCGGAGCTCGATCTGCTCAACAACAAATCAGCAGATGTATATCTGTACCTGCATGCCAGGTGAGCCTGGAAGGCCTGGATATCCTCTCACACCGGGAACACCCTGTGGAGGAAGAGATTTAAATATTTGTAAATGAATTGCTGGTGAGAACATTTTCCAGAGCACCTGTGCTGGGGATCTGCCTTTTTAAGCTTGTAGGTTTAACGGGGAATGTAGCTGTGCACTAACGTTCACACTGATTTAGCTGAGCACAGCAGGGCCACATGTGTGTACGCTGGAAATGTAAATAGCTTGGGATCAGCCATTGAACAGTGTCCATCTTTGCCTGCGCACAGCGTGTAGCTAAACAGCAAACTGTTTGAGTTACAGTTGTTAGCAATTAGTTAGCTGCACAGTAACTGCAGTGTTTAGCAGTTGGATTGGCCTTCGCTAACAAATGCGTCTGAGTAAATCCAGCATCAAACAGCTGCTGAGTCCTGCACACAGACTCCACAGTGGCATTTTTTTATGAAAGATGATGTTCTGATTTAGCTTTTGTTTAATCTGGCTTAAGACCCTGAAAAATCCCTCAATCCACCACATGATTCAAAACAGCGGTGTCCCTCAAATCGCTGCTTAAAAGTGTGTAAAGTCTTCAGTGTAGACTTATTTAAGCATAATTTGAAATACTTTAGATTGAAGCCTGTCATCTTTTCCACTGTTCAATTGTGGCCTGTTATCATCATGGGTTGATCAAACAAGCAAATTATTGTGCTTGCAGATATCATTAATGGGTTGGACTATGACTATCTGTGTAGATCAAAGGCCCAGATGCTCTGCACCTCGGGACCTCAAGTAGACCTCATGAAAAATCTTATTCTTGTAGCTAAGTGAGCTTCCAGATACATTTTGAAAACTTGCATGTTTATCAATGGCCAGCACATCAAGTGGCCTGTACTAGAATGTTTTTGTGAAAATGCTTGTAAATTACCATGGCTAATAGTTAAATTATATGTGTCATGATCACTGCTGCCAAGCACTGTTGGAAATTTGGCCACTGTTTGGAGAAGAAATCAGCGCCACCAAATATAAAGCAGGGGGATTGATTAAATTGAATTTATAGTTGTCAACCGTTCTAGAAAGATGGCAAAATTGAACACAGAGTCCGGAAAAGATGGAAGCTGCAGCGTTTTTGAGTTACGATGTTCGCCATGTAGGGGAGTTTGGTTGGCTCTCGTACGGGAGCAACCCACAAGCCAAACAGCAACAGCAGACAAAGCAAAAGATGTGCAAACCAGAGACTTCACAATGGCTACAGGGAAATATTGAAATATTCTTGACTCTGAAGTATGTTAATGAGCTAAACTTCAGTGTATAAATGCCAGCACTGATTTTCATGTACAAGTTCAAACGCAAATGAAACTTCTGCTTCTGTATGGTGTCTGTGCGTCTTGTTTTTGATTATATTTCTGTAAAGACGTAAGTAAAGGTCTTAAGCAAAATCATGTTATGCTAAGACAACAAATGAAGATATTCAGTCATATTTTGTCATTAAACACCCATGGTACCAGCCTGAGCCCGACCACAGGGAGCCAGAGCCCGAGGGGAGCCATGGTGGATGCCCAGAATGGTGTCAGTGCCAGCTGAGCAAGCCCGTAAAATATGGGAAACTTCCATGTTACATGGAAAGTAGAGTAGTATTGGAGTCTCTTGGAAATGGCTCACCATTTGACCGAATGGTGTTAAAAGAGGAATTCTGTTTTCCTGTTACTGCTATCTGAGAGGCCATTCTAATGACATCACTTTCCAAGCTGGGATACTGGCGTCTACCCCACCAGCAGACCATCTTGGCAGAGAATGTCACGACTTCCTGTAAAAAGGTGCAGGGTTGTTCCGAGTTCATGCTACTGGTGGGAAGCATGTTTATATTAATCTCAGACTGTGTGTGTTTGTGTGTGTGTGTGTGTGTGTGTGTGTGTGTGTGTGCGTGTGTGTGTGCGCGCATATTATGTATCAGGGTTGGGATATTAAACTATGTAGTACTCACAGGCTTACCCTCAGCACCAGCAGGTCCGGGTTGGCCTGGGCCTCCATGTTGTCCCTGTTCACCCTTTTCCAAACACAACATCAGACGGTCAAAATAAAAATAGAGAGGAAAAATCGGACACTTTGCAAACAAACTTTCAAAATTCACCAGCTAAAAATGCTGTTGTTCACGATTTCAATTATATTTGCAACTAAATTTAGATTCTGAAAATATCTGCTCAATGCTGAGCCAGTCACAGGCACTATTATTTATTTCTTGTGTTGCGGTGTGTGTGTGCGTGGGAACTGTTTTTAGCAGGGACTTTTTGGTCCTTGAAAAAGTTCATTAGACTTCAAGGCAACACTGGCACCATTATAAAACAGAAACATGGGCCACCAAGCAGATCCGGCACTTAATGTGAAACACGCCTCAGCAAAAATGCTGCAGAAATGCGTCACACTGGGAGGTCCATCTGCATTGCAGCCATGCCTCATTTTCGAAATGGCAATGAAGCTCATTCACAGTGACTGCCGACTGAACAATGCCAGCTTATTCCCCTGTATGAACTGAAGACTAGCCTCTGAATCCATTAGTGTGATTATGAGGCCTGTTCCCAGGTTCAAGTTAATGTTTGTGACCTTTGCTAAGGTTGGTAGAGCAGTGCTGTAAAGGGTGTGTACCCTTAAATGGGGAATAATTGTAGTCATAATTGCATGACCTTAAGGATGATATTTTTAATGATACCTTTGCAGTAAAACCTGCTTCTTATTTAAAGCATCTGCAGTTGAGCCTTGTTCCATACGCCAGAGATGGGGTATAATCCACATAAACCCTTTTCCCCCCAATGGGATCAATTAGTACCGATGATAAATGCAGGTCATTTATGTTCAGACACCGGAGATATGTACAGAATTTATGCATGTGGACGTCTATTTAGCACTTGTTTAATGCGGATGGCTGAATGGAATCTACAAAGTTATGGCCAAACCAGTGTGTCCTTCAGACATCCTTTATCTCCATCGCTATGGAGCACCTCCACCTACTGACCTTCGGGCCCGGAGCCCCGGGTGGGCCGGGGGGACAAGTACATGGTTCCGGGGTGGGGTCGATGTCCCGGGGGCCATTGGAACACTGCCGCAGAAACACACAGTCACACGGGGCATCCAAGGTCATGATATTGAACCGGTACCCTTAATGGACCCAGGCACGTTCTGCCATTTTCACCATTTTTTGACACCATCGAATGAACCGATAAGAATAAGAGCCTATGTCCAAACACCCCTCAGGAGCCCTACTTACAGTAACTAGTAGCCCAATTAATAGGTAGATAGCTCAACTAGTAGGCAGGTAGCCTAACCAGTAGGCAGGCAGCCCAACTAGTAGGCAGGTAGCCCATTTCATTCATATATAGGGAACATGTACATAAAAAGACTGGCAGGCCCAGAAAGCGAAGCAGCCTTACCTCTGCGGTTGAAAATGAAGCTACTTTGAAAGCGAGCAAAGCCATCTCTCGATATACATACCTCTCCATCCTGGAAACGAGAGGAGTGAAATCCTGTCAGGCATCATTTCACTTGCACACAATCGCATGCGCGGACGCGCAGGCTGGCCCAGCGGCCACCTTCAGCCAGCACGGCATGCACTCTCGGAAACTGCAGTCACGCGTGTCGGCCTTGCAATTAAACCGGTGAGATCTGCCTGGCGCTACATGTTAATGGTGAAAGGAGTAGCCAAGCCAAGCCAGTGTCTGGCCCCACACCGTCCTCTCGGAGCTATCGTCCGACTGGAAAATCAAATAAAATGCAGCATGCATGAAGCGAGTATTAGCGTCTGCGAAGGAAGGCTTCAAAAATGCAGACGGGGCGCAGAAGATGAGGGCGAGTGATAAGTGCGTATGATAACCTAACAAAAAACCATATGTACATGTTCTGCATTGTATTCTGAGGATCACCCCCAAAGAGAGGAAAATTCCTTCTTTACCTACTTTGGAGCATGTTTGTAAGCCATCTGAGGCTGCTGACTAAATCTGAAATGACAGCAGATGCTACCAGTTTCACCCATAAGCAGCAGGGTTGGTGTTTTCAGCAGGAAGGCGCGGGTGCCTCATCATACTCACCACTCCAGGGATCTCACAGGCGGTTTCCCTGTTATTCTGCTCCGGGTCACAGTATATCCTCAGCTTCTGGATCTCAAACTGTTTAGGGAGCGTTCAGAGAGACTCTCAGTCACGATGGGCTGTGGCTCACAGCGAACACAATTGAAAGCAGACATTTTGAAGAGGATTCCCTGATTTAGTACCCCGTGAAAGTCACGCTTATTTTATAAATATCGAGAGCTGCTTCTGACAAAGACGCTGTACAGCAGACCAACTCAAACTTTGGTCATCAGGATCTGCATCTTCTCTTGGTTTCAAGACTCTTTTTAGTTAGTCGTGATTTTGGCGTTATTTTTTTCTCCTTTTTAAAGTGTAGGTGCCATTTACTGGGATACTTACTGTTTTAAAACACTGCTACGCTACTAAAGCACTGCTAAATGATTTCTTCTCTGTCATGCACTCAAACGCATGCCACAATTACACCGTACCCTAGCTAAGGGCACAAGTGCGAGCCAGATGCGTTTCACACACATTGTATGTATGTGACCCACAGCTGCTGTTCACACTGCCTCTGCTGCTTTCACTGGCACTGTAAAATGATGGTAAACAGGAGATCCGCTAGTGACCTGAGCCAGTACGTCCACAGAAGGCTGGGGGGGAGAAGGAGATGGAACAGCAATGCATGAGCACTGTTTGCATGGTATAGTCATCTAAACGAAATGTCCAGATGCCTCGGTGGTACAGCGCTTAGCACCGCCGCCTTCCAAGCTGCTCGATTCCCGGTCAGTGCAGATTGGGCTGGTGTGAGGTTCAGTGGGTTTGGACAATGTGCCCGTGAGCTGAAGGTCTGTGCTTCAAAATCCCTTGAGCATGGCCCTTAGCAGCCCAGTTCCTCCAGGGGCTGATTGACTCTGTTTTCTCAATTGTATGTTGCTTCGGTTGTGTGTCTCAGTGGGTTAACGTCTGTGCCTTTGATCAGAAGGCTGCCGGTTCAAGCCTCAGCAGAACAGTCATGTGGCCCTAGTGCCTCTGGATAAGACCCTTAACCCTCAGCTCCTGGGGCGCTTCTATTCTATAGAAGTGTCTATAAGAGCTACCACCACATCACCGGAATTAGAGATTCTCTGCTTGCCATTTAATGTCCGTCTGGCCCTCTGCAGGCCAATGACAGGAGTGCAGGTCTAGAGATGCCATTTACACCAGCTTACCGGCACGGTCGTTTCTTTGCTGACATACTTCCCGACTTGCGTCTTCCCGTTAATGAAGATGCCATCCGGGGGTTCAAGCGCCAGCGTCTCGATCTCCATGTCGTCCACGTAGAGCGTGACGTCCTGCTCCGTGACAAGCAGGCGGAGCTGATGCCACATTTCATCAAACAGTTTCTGTCACCCAAATAGGAAAAAGGTGGTGAAGGAACTCTTATGAAAAACAGCTTGATTTCATTACATCTTTCAAGCATTAATCACGATTCCTTAGGTGCATTAATTAGGCCTGCAGTACTTATTTCACTTGTTTTGGAAAGTGGAAGCAAGTAGTACATTGGATAAAAGATACTCAATCAGCTCAAAGGAGGAGCGATTTATTACAGTAAAACATGCATTACACTCACACTTTAAGTAATAGATGATACAGAACAATAACAGAATGACTAGTCCCATTTCAGTGGGCTCCAGAAGTCTGTCTCCATCTATGCACAATTTCCCTGATTGGCGTAGCCCATTCAGAAGAATTTATGAGAAACAGAAAAAGACTCGTTTATGGTCAATAAAGGTCCATTTTTTCCTTTTCCGAAGTTGAATGATTTTTAATCCATATGCAGGTCAGAACGCGTGGAATCTGGACAATGTGGCCCCGGCACAATAAGAGGCCATCACAAAGGCCAAGCCAGCTTGGAAGCCAGTAGGAGAATGAAGGATCTCAAAGTCTGGAGTCCCTATTGAGGGACCTCCAAAGGGTTTTCTTATAGAATTGTGGCATGCCTTGTTCTCATTGAACTGCTTCTCTAGTAGGGCACCAAAAAACCCGTAATCGCTCACTCAATGTCATGTCTCAGATGAGAGAACCTTGTTTATTCTCACCGACGATTTGCCAAATCTATGATCTCCAATTAATCAAGACCATATGGAACCCTGGAGGGAAGCAGACTGACACGTGCTCATGAAAGACTCCTGCCTAATTGGAATGTTTTCCGTGCATCTTGCACAGGATCAGGCCACACGGTCGTACCCTGGCTGGCGCTTTTGAGAAGACCACAGTCTGGGTGCCACTCGGTGCAAAGCTGGTTGTGGTGAACATGACCGTACGGTTGATTCCATTCAGGGTGACCGCCATCTGAGGCTTCTCCTCCTGGGTCTGTACTCTCCACAAATCCCACATCTCCATGACCACTGATCCCTTGTACTTCAGTGTGGCCACGAAGACATAGGAAGGGGGTAACCCATCAGGAAACAACATCCTAGGAATCACATCAAACAACATGAAAGATGTAGCATGAGGCTAAACCGTCAACAAAATAATCCTGCTAGCAACACCAGTCCCCTAGAATCATAGTTTTAAATTAATCTTACCTTGTACTTTCACTTAAATCAACTCTTGGGGTCACCTGATAGGCTTTTGTGCCATAAAAAGATCCCTGTGTCTTTTTCGCCTTTTTGGCAAAGTCCAGGTGGAGCAGCATGTCAAAACCCTTCTCATCGCGAGTTTCCACTGTGATCCTCGAAGGACAGACAGTTTCTATGGTTACAGGGGGAAAACATGGGAGATAAAGGGATAGAGATGACGAGAGATTGCTGTTTGATTCAGGTAGGTGCATCCTTAGAGGGCATAAGCATCGTAGCTTTAGGAAGTTGAACATTTCTCCCTTTCTTGTGAACTTATTCATCCCTTCCATGCGAAGGTTCTGTAGAACCATCTCAGCTGATATTCTTAGAAATGATATCTTGCTGTGTCGCACGGCTCGTGTGTAAATCGGAAAGCAGACCATTAAGGGTTAAGCATCCGAGGAACTCGACTGTTTATTTCATTTGGCCCCAGAATTGGAAGAAAGAAACTGTAGTGGAAAAAACTCTTGGCCTGAACAGCTGGATTTTTTACAAGTATGCATCTTTCAAGAATGCCTCCTCACCTAGAATGTCATATCTGCCCTTAGACACACATCTCCCTCATTTGTCCCGCTACGCTAGATCCGATTTGCGCAAATCCTGCTCTCGCCTGACATATTCTGTTCCATTTTCCGTCCGATATGTATAGCTGCATGGAAAGGAAATTTGTTTTGGGACTACATATGAAAGTATTGCAGACACCCTAGCAAGCACAGACAAACTAATACAGCTACAGTGGTACAGTTCTGCTTAAACTCGAGGAGAGACTTTCCTGACATGATTAAGCTAAAGAGAAATGTGAGCGTGCATTTGTACTAAAAATGACATTAAACTGTACTGCCTCTGTAAACAATGGGTATTTCTGATTGCCTTCATATACATCTGGAATGTATTAACTGCCTGGAACAATTGGAAAGAATTGCAGAACCGTCAAATGTGGACATTAAATCCAGTTAAAGCTTTTGGGTGCTGAATTTTAATGCCAGATTGAAATGCTTGTATTCATGTACTGTTTTGCAATACCCTTAATATTCTGCAATTTAAATTTTCCGCAAGTGGTTGCAATATCAATCACTGATTTTAATCACTGATTTTAATTGGTCAAATTGGTTTTATTTGAAAGGGGTGCTTTTTTTTGAACACCTGGATTATATTCTGGTGAACTGGAGCAAATAAACCAAGGCCTGGCCCAACTGAAAAGCAGTAGCTGCATGATGCATGTAATCCACAGCTGGATGTTACACATATCTGCTGTCCGTGAAGCTGGCAACACACGGAACAGAGAGCCATGACATGAGCTACCTTCACACAGCTTCTGCCGGATGACCTCGCGGATCTTGGTGATCGCGACATAGTCCTCCACGTAGAAGACATACGTGGAAGGCGGTTTGTTGGCGATGGCCCTCAGCTGAGCCTCCTCAGTCTCCTGCCCCACTCCAATGGCGAACAAGATGATTCCCTTCTTCCTGGCAGCCTCCGCAGCCACGGCTACATCATCCTGCGACTTGCCATCCGTCAGCACAATGGCTATCTTGGCCACGCCGTTTGGGCCACGTTCTGACATGTCAAAGACTCTCTCGCTGGTGAACTGAATAGCTTCACCCGTCCTGGTGTTTCCGCCCATGTACTCGATGGACTCCATGGCACTGATGAGCTCCTCACTGGAGTAGTGGCTCCCCAAGGGAATGTGCAAGTGGGGGTTGTCACTATATTGGATAACACCCACCTGGGTGAACTTCTGGCCGATGTTGAAGCTGGTGGTGATGTTCACCAGCCATCTTTTGACTATTTCAAAGTTGGTGTCTGCTACACTCCAAGAGCCATCTAAGATGAAAACCAAATCACTGGGAGCCGTTCGACAGCCTGCAAGATGAGACAAAAAAAGAAAAAATCTTCTCATGAAATTAAAGTTCCTAATTTCCAACCTGTTTGGCAGCACGCAGCAGGAAACATGGAATGATCTTGAAACACCACAAATCTTCACAGTTTAGACAACATTCTGAGATGCACAAAGATCAATGTAGTTCAAATTTGTCATGCATTATGGAAGGACAGTGATGGGGTCACTCTTACTCAATCTCATTTCCTTCTGAGCCGTGCAGAACGTTTGAAGGAACACTAGGAACACAGTGAGAATCACTAGAGCTGTGGACTTCTTTTTGTGACTCATGATGTCTGAGAAACAAGCTGAAGTTCTACCTGTCAGGAAAAAAAATAATACAACTGACATCAATGAGATCACATCACACGATGTGACAACCATCCGCATTCTCTTAAAGTAAATGGACAATAGTGATTCAAGAGAATCCCCTTCGGCCTCAAACTGCGACTAGCAGGCTCTTATTTCACATGGTTATTAACTTTATTTTATGCGCCTATGGCAGTAATGTAAAGATACATTTTAATCCAACATGGAGCCAAAGTGGCCACATTTGGCTGGGCATGAAATACACACAAATATAACCGTATGCATTCATTACATGAATCTGCAAAGGCAGCACAAAACCAGGGATTTGGCAATCAGGAATCTCAAACTACATGCAGGGTTTCCAGAAAGCAAAAATGAATCTACAACAAGGGGCAATGAGGACCCATGAGATTGACCAGTTGAAGGAATCGACCAATTTGTTCAATTTTCGAAGATTTGGGTAATATCTAGCTTTGTCATGGCTTGTCATACAGTGACCACCCCACTCCCACGCAGTGTCCGTGCCGTGACTGCAGTTTTCCAACTACTGGCCCTCAGCGCGAGCCGTGCGCAGTTTCACGGCGGTCTGGCTGGCTGTGGCGCTCCGGGGCGGAGCCTGCAGTGTCGCCATGGGAGCAGTTCGGCCCACGCGGCTTCCCTGCTCTGTCAGCTTCCCTCGCTCTAGCTCCTCCCGGATCCCCCGTCCACATCCCACATGGAAGCCATTTGCAGTGTCAGACAGCTATGGACTGGAACCAAACACATGTATCCGTGACGAAGCACGGCAGACTTGGCCTACAGCAGTCCATAAGAAGTTGGTTCTGATTTGACAGTCCGGGGCTCCGGATCGTAACATTATTTGCTCATAAGTGAACCACATGAAGGCACAGCCCTACACACCAAAACCACAAAGCACCAGTCATTCCCAGCACCTCTCCAGTGTGGCGGCTTGTTTTTTTGGATACACTTTCATCATCTCGATACGTCTAACAGTGTTTTCTCAACATTAACAATCTGGGAACCTACCAGGCAACCGCAGGTACTTCACTGACTGCAGCTCAGTCAGAACATTCTATTTATTACAACTACCTGAATCGCAGTGGCCTTTATCAAGATGTATCCCTATATCATAAGCAGTTAACAATACCAATACCAATCTCTGCAGCCCGCTACCGGAACACACGGTGAGCTAAGCCTCTGTGCCTGCGATCAGAAGGTCGTCGGTTCAAGCCCCGCCTCGGTACATCCGCGGGTCCTTGAGCATAGCGCCCCCGGCTTCCTGCGTGGCGCTATGAGTGGCTGCTCCTCGCGGCCAACTTGCTCTCACCTACAAAGTGCAAGATGGAGGAGGGAAAAAAGAGAATTTCCCCACAGGGATCAATAACAGCTATTAAAAAAATCTGCAGAAACTGTAGGTTAGCAAAGAAACACTGGGTCCCGCACATGGTTCTAACTATAGCGTCCTTGGCGCGTTAAAGGGGGTCTCCTCTAACCTTGCCACAGTCTGAGTCAACATGGCAACCTAGCAAAGCTCCACTCCCTACAGTAACATCTCTGTTCCACATCAGCAGTGGATTATACCGCCTACCCCCCCCCCCCAGCAATTTAACGCGAGCCGTTTGACTC
>JAODKE010000068.1:982382-998337 GCA_026779605.1 Mormyrus hasselquistii
ATGGGCTGGCCCCCTGTCCAGGGTTGTTCCCTGCCTCGTGCCCATTGCTTCCGGGATAGGCTCCGGACCCCCCGCAATCCAATAAGATAAAGCGGGTTGGAAAATGAATGAATGAATGAATGAATGAATGAATGAATTTAAAGTCCTGAATTATTACTGTTTATTAATGTCTCATCCATATAAATGGTCATATGGTCAAGGAGCCAGGTTCCCATTTACTATATACTCAATGAAGCTTTTTTATAAGGTCGCCCATGAGAGCCAGCAGACCACCAGAAGCACCTCTCACGCCGTGACCTGGCTGTCTGTGGTCAGATCTTCATCTTCGTCTTGTCTGGACGGCAAGGTGTAGGCCAACCATCACCCGGTTATTGCTGTATCTCTATGCCCCTGTCGTAAGAAGGATATCTGAACAGCTTGTTCTGAATGAAGTTTTGACCAAATGCAAAGTCGGGGTGTCCATAGTTCTCAAAGCCGCAGGATCCTTAATATTCAGTTTACTAAATATTAGTACACTAATATTAAATTACTTTACTTATGCAGACAGTCTAATGGCCTTGCCTCTGCAGTTCACAGTGTACTTGCAATAAAGTCCTTTAAATATATGCGCAACACATGTCTTACCAACACACTGTGGCTGCATTTTACTTCTTCTCATATATGGAGCAAAAAATGTTGAAAATAAATCAGTGGAGAGATTAATGTGGAGAAAACGCCTTGTTCCCTCTTTGGGACTAGGGGGAAATTTCACCATATTCCTTCAGTTTTCCAGTCATCTACCCACTTGGGGCTGAATCATGTTTTCAGTGGAATTACATGGCTTGTTGCCTAAAGATAAACACCCTGACAATGCTAATAATCCCTTAGACACCTTGTTTTGCACGTGTTCAAAAACAAATTAGTACATAATGTGTTCTGCGCGTGAAGATATCACGGTTATACAGAGGTCATGGCCTCTGTCACGGGATTCATTATAAATATGGTCATGTGACCTGCTACTATCCTGAAGTGACTACTGTAAAACAGAGCTGGCATTTTTGAGGTTTTATTATAAAGAATATGGTACTCGAGGAGAATTTGAGTTTGATTCATGTTAGGAATGTTTTTCTCTGTGACCAAAGTAATGGTTAAATGTACGTTATCAGGTGATATTGGGGCCGCAAGTGGCAGTCCCACCCCCCCCCGAGTAACAAAAGACATATGAAATCTACCATCTGTTAGGGACATAAATTACCCCAGTAAATGGGACCTTTTTACTATAATGAGAATCTGTATTTGCCTCGCAGGTGCCGGTGTGCCGGTGTGGCCTGAGCTATTAAACTTCAGCTTCAGCCAGAATGTGGCCCCTCCCCCACCCCTGTTCTGGTCCACGCCCCCTCCAAATATGCCCCGGCTTCTTTTGCCCCTCACGGGCGCCTCCTACGGGTGGGGGCAGTCTGCGTGGCCGGAGCAGCAGGTGTCACGTCCAGCTGCTTGCACCCTGACGTCAGACAGATCCCGGGCGTTCCTGGGAGTCCAGGGTGACCCCTCAGTCCAGGACGCCCCACGTGGCCCCTCTCGCCCGGGTGCCCAGGCTGGCCTTCAAACGCAACGCCAGCTAGTCCTCGTTGGCCTGTTTTAGGGGAGAATGTTAGGGCGTGACCTTTAACCTCTGGGGGAAGACAGTCAGTCTCCTCTGTCACTAAATCCGTAGATGGGTTTCAAAGGTGGATCAAATCTAGTGCCAGATAACTAAAGTTATTAAGACAACTGTCACCTGAAGTTTATTAAGAAGTAACAAAGCCTTGCAATGAAACTGCAGTATTCCTAAGAAATAGGTTCTAATTATTATCAAAATGATCACGGTATTTCGCTTCTCACAGTATGTCGTGCTATATGTTTGCTATACACAGGTCAGTCAGTGTGTTTCAGACTGAACTCGTATTAAAAGTTGACCGTGAATTACCCTTCGTTCCCTGGTCTCCCACGTATCCAGGTAAGCCATGCCCTTTAGCTCCCTTGTCCCCGCGGTCTCCTTGGTCACCTGAGGAGCACAGTGTAGTTCAGACCCAAGGTACACCCCCCCCCCTCCCCCCCATGATATTCAGGGTAGTTTTCCTTTTCACACTTGGCTCAGTTGCCTTGTACAGTGCTCAGGCACGACTGCCCCCCCCACTGGTAAGCAGTCACGTCGCACATAACAGTCCTGACCCAAGCATGCTTCCGTTATCACCATGTGACATAGGAAGGAAAACACAGATCTTCACAGCAGAATGGAATTCATGATTAATGTCCTATTTGGAGTCGTTTTGGGCACAATGACACAAATAGATTTATCTAGTACACAACATAGCGATTATTATTTATATGTGCTGTGTGTATAAGAGGAGTTCTTGTGTGCTGCATCCAGACGTGCCTGGATACTCAGCCCAAATTTCCAGCAAACACTGCACCTCTGCTGTAGACCAAAGTCATCTCTTTACCGCCATGTTTGTGAAATGTTTGTCACACGTCAATCTGTACATGGCATTTTTTTTTGCAAGGCAGTTTTGCAGAAAAGATGATGCAAAGCTATGGAGTCAGAATAGTTCCATATATACTTCATCGTTCGCAAAATACTGAACAGAAATACGCGTCACGTGATCTCTACTTGTATATGAAGATTTGTGAATGAACGTGAAAACGTGCAAATATTTATCTGCAAAGCGCTTGGCAAGTTAGTGCCAAGATTGTTCATGTGCACAAGTGTGAATTTGCACTCACAGGTTGGTATTCGCAAGAGGACTTGGATTTGCAATGCAGGTTTCGTACTTGAAAACCATTCTTCATATTTTTATGAAGATGTTCGGTTTCGCATTTACAAAGAATATTGATTCGTTCCTTCTGAGTTCGGTTTATGTATGGTGAACATGTGCACATGTGCTTGTCAGTCGTATCATTGAGGTCTGTGTTCCGTACTCGGGCATAGTTAGTGATCACACTAGATGTGTACTATGCCTGAGTCGAACAAACCATGCTGAAACCATACGGTTAAGCACGGTGCACCAGGGTCGGTTACAATAGTCAAACGAAGGGCAAGGTACGGATGGTCTAGGGTCCAGTGTGAGCAAATGCTTCATTTTCCCACCTGGCATTCCCGGTCTTCCGGGATCCCCTGGCTCTCCATAAAAGCCCTGCTGGCCCACCTCCCCTTCAGCTCCATGGGCTCCAGGGTCGCCCTGCGGCCATGAGCAGAAAGTCCAAGGTCAGCCGAAGGGAAATGGTGACCGGGCTCCGAGAAGGTCCAAAGCCACTGAGCAGCTGAACGTGGGCGTGGAATTACGGCAGATTTTCCACTTCATGCATGAAGACGAGCCTGAGTCTCACCCACTCAGTTAAAGATTTAAGATGGAGGTAAACAGGCGAGTAATAAAAATGTAAGTAGGTTATTCACAGTAAATGATAATCTCTGATAAAATGATGAAGACAATAAGCCAATATGTTGTGGTTCAGCAGGTTAAGATGCCGTGTCTGTCATCAGAAGGTCGGCAGCTCAAATCCCAGTGACTTCTGTGTTGGGCCGCTGAGTGAGGCCCTTGAACCAGCAATTGGCTGATCCTAGCTGATCCTGCTTACGTCACTTGTAAGCATCTGCTAAATAAACATAATGTCTTCATTGGAACAGGACTATTGTGATAAACTGACTTATTACTCATTTATTATTTTAATCCATGAATTACTAGAAAGCTGTACTGGTGATACTGGAAATAAGAGCCTCCAACTGACTTAATGAATTATACGCCACCTTCTGGCATGGCAGTGTTGTGACCTGACAGGGGCCTCAAGGAGGAAAACTGCTAAAGAATCTGAAAAGGTTTAGTCCCACGGTATGGATGTGGAGTTTCCAGCGTGGGGGGGGGGTCACCCCAGAGAGCGGCGCCCAGTCCGACGTTCTTATTTGCCTTCATGGCGACGTGGAAAGACTGAACACTCTCATTCCGGCCAAATAATTCAGCCTGCCGGCTATGGTGCACGGTATGTAAGCGTCTCGCCTGGGTGGGGAGCATGCGGCAGGAGTAAGTCATGTATGGAGCGTGTATCTCCTGGGGGCACCAAGGCCTGAGGCCTGCACGCGGCAGGAGCAAGTCATGTATGGGGCGTGCGCCACCTGGGGGAGCCAGGGCCTGAGGCCTGCACGCGGCAGGAGCAAGTCATGTATGGGGCATGCGCCACCTGGGGGCGCCAGGGCATGAGGCCTGCACGCTCGGCTGTGCCTGAAATCAGACGTCTGTGGTCAGATGCCCCGGGCACTTGGTTTTTTCCCTAGGCGAGGTTTTCAAATAGTGTGTAATGGTTATTTTTATAAAAAAAAAAATATCACAAAAGGTTACTGAAAACGTCTGGAGCCGCTCCCACGCTGGCTTAAACACAGACAGCTGATGCTCAGGCACAGAGATGGACACTCACGGGTGGTCCGGAGGGTCCTTTTGGTCCTGGGGGGCCTGGGGCTCCCATGGGCACGTCTCCATACAGGGGGCAGACGGTGGCGCATGTCCTCTTCACGGAGTTGGCAAAGGTGGACATCTGCTCCAGCACCACCCTCTTACAGACTTCAATGACATGCTGGGCAGCCAGCACTGGGCCCTGTGGACGGAATGGGAGAGGGAAAAAAGAGCGAATGTGGAAACACGTGACAGGGACACACCACTGACCCCACAGTGCAGCCAGCGAGGGAGAGATGGCAGCTGCTTTGTGACGGGGGGAGGGGGCGCAGAAGGAGCCAGAAGCGCTTAGCTAGCTAGCTTATACTTTTTATTGCCCCAGAAAGTGCACCACAGCCCTGGCGGAAGCCGTTTACAAGCCTCCCTGTCACCACGAGAGTTAGCACTCGTCTCATAAGCCGAGAAGCTCAATGGCTGCCTCTCATTCCGCCTTTCGGGAGAGCTGGGTGTGGTGTCACTTGATTAGCTAGCAAAAACAACACAGACTCGTAATCGGCATGCGGTTAACCCGCTTGTTTCAACTGACCAATATTAGTGGGTTGAGAAACAGGAAGTACACGACTTTTACACGATACGCACGCTCAGTGTGTTACCAGCCATTTCCGTTTCAAGCAAAGGTACCTACTTTTACTTTTATTTAGCTTTTAGCCAAAGAGATGCATGTTTCTGTCAGAAAGCTGGGTCAGCAACCTTCTGATCAGTCACGGCGTCGTGACCCACTGAGCCTTGCGCCTGTGCCTGCTCCTCAGCGCCCCCCAGTTCATTATCCAGGACATCAGTGAAAATGTACTCATTTAATCTTGGGAAATTTCCAGAACACTTACAGGAGGCCCAGGAGGCCCCTGGAAACCCTGAGGTCCCCCATCTCCTGGGACGCCTCTGCTCCCCACAGGACCTGCGGAACCGGGCTCCCCACCAGCTCCTCGCTTCCCCTCCATGCCACGGGGACCCTGTTTACCTCTGTCCCCCTCCTGGACACACACAACACCCCGATTACAAGTGCATGCCGAAAATCACCCAATCACCCCTGATTCCAGGTTGGCCTGCATTTGACGAGTGCTGCATAGCCTCGTCGCTCTGTCTGTTAGCACGTTAGCACACCAGCAGTGTTCCACCATGATCACTATAGTGCCCATACGTGTTCTGCGAAAATCATGGACTTCCTTAGAGGTAATCCAATAGAAACATCTGTGCAGCATCTTCTGGGTTTCCCCAGTACGTGTTTATGGCGTAATGAAAAGGCTTCACACAGGACACTCTGACTCTTAAACACACTCTTGCTTTGAGATGGATCACCAGTGTCTTCATTCTGAATCAGGGATATAATCCTGACAGCTTACCTCACTTTGACAGCTTCCTTACCTGACCTCTGGGCCCCTTCTGTCCTTTTTGCCCCTTTACAACAGAAAACAGATCAAATAAACCACTTGGGGATGATTTAGGTTTCAGTCTGATGGTCCTCTTTGAAAGCCGCGGAGTTGGTTACCTCCTGCCCTTGAGCTCCCTGGATGCCTGGTTTGCCTGTAACACCCTGTTAAGACATAGACAACTGATGTGAAGTCCTCTGCGACAGAGGCGTGTGGTGTGTCCCTGCGCTGCGCTGCGCTCCGCCAGTCCCACGTCGGCTATCCAGCCCGGTCATTTTCACAGACCTCCATTTTTGATCTCATTAAACAATGGGAAAAATGTGAACTTTGTCCCTCCCTGAAGCGCAGTGTTTCCCATGTCATGAAAAATAAACATGAAAGCAAACACACTTCTAAAAATAAATCCACCCATTCTGTTAAAATCTCCTCTCCCCCAGCCTCTATACCTGTGAACAACAAAGTTAACATGATCTTATGGCCCCTTAAAAACTCCTTCTTAATGAACATTTTTAAAGTGAGTATCTGGTGCTGTTCGCTGTCAAAACGAAAGGTGATTGATAATTAGCATACTGTCATTTATCTGAACTGTAACACGGATGTGTATTTAAATTGTCCTACAATATGACTCTCAATGGTTAAATCTGATGTGTGCCTGTGTGCTACTAAGCTGGTATGAATTATTATTAGGGTTATTTTAAAGTGCTTTTGTTCTGTGGTGATTTGATTGTTTCATTCTCTCATTCTGTTTACATATGAGATGTAAAATGTAATAAATGAATGCAAGTATACATGGCACATTTCCTGCACATTCCTTGGATAACATTTCCTGAGGCATGTCAGGGTGTTTTATTCATTGAAAGCCCAAAGAGCTCGGCCTGAGAACGGAGACAGTGAGCAGATACCGGGGCAAGTCCTGTGTGTCAGCAGGGCGCAAATGGAAAACATCTGAGTTTAATTTGCCTTCATATGCGCACATACTGAGGATAACTAGGAAAATGCAGGTGCTGAACAGAGCTACGTGTGTCCCGTGAGAGAGCACATCTGACTCAGCCCGGACCCAAGGAAGGGGAATCCACTGCAGGAGTGAAAGTGGCTTGGATGGAAAAAGCAACCAGCACACAGGTAGGTTTCAGCTCTTTTGAAGCTGCTTCACGCTGATGGATGGATTCCCCAGCAGGCTCTTCTGTGTCCTCTGACATAAATATTATTGTACTATTAGCCAACGTTTTGTTAGGCAGCCACGCCAAAACCAAGACTAGCTCAGCGGGTTTGCACCCGGGTCTCTTTGGGAACAAATGGAGACAGCACCGGTCTTCATGCTGAGTTTCGTTAGGAGATTAATCAGGGCTGTTTAAACAGCTGTCTCATCCCATACAGTCTCATGCGAGGCCAGTTAAGTTCCCGTCCAAAGAGTTTTTCTAATGACACTCTCAACGGCTAACAGTGTCGGATGGAAGCCAAATAGTTTGCAAACACTGATGAAGCTCAGGGTGTTTTATACACATCTAGCAATCTTCCCACAGCTACTGCGTAGGTACTTTTCCAATTAGGAACTCAATTAGCACCATTACAAAAGCAGCGGGAACTATGTTCAAGAATTTCCCCCTGGGATCAGTTATGTCTATCTTTATGTATATTGTCAGTAGACATAGAAAGGTTTGCGATGTTTGTCAGTTTTTGCTCCCCCAGTGAGGAATGACTCCTCTGACAAGAGTGTCTCATCTCTTAACAACGCACATGTATTCCCAAACATACAGCTCCCAGGCTACAGGAACTCTGTGCTGACTTCCTTACTATAGGAACAGCCGGTCACGGAACAAAGCTGCACACACATAAAGGGCATGTGTGTCCAACGCCCAGCACTGTAAACCATGTCAGGATCACGATGGGGCCTTCCCGCCAAATCCCACTCCCACCGTGACTCCAGCTCAGGATCTGTTGCGGAAACGCTGGGATTTGTGCGCAGTAAATCATTGGTAACGCTTCCCAGTAGGGCTTTGAGGCTCAGAATGGCAGCCAAGACCCGGGCCATGAGCAACTGCAGGACACCAGCTCCAGGATGCTTTTACGAGATGAGGGAGGTAAAGAGGGAGACCCACACACAACAACAGAGGGGAACCGGCATGATGGACACAGCAACAAATAATCAAACAGCAATAGACCCGACTGCGAGTGGTGGACCTTGGAGGCAAGGCCCCACGTTTGCACAAAGGTGACGTTTTAATAAAGAGTGATAATCGTTTTTGTGACAGATGAGCATGTGCTAATGAGTCAGATGGTACCTTGGGGCCTGGACGTCCCGTCATTCCCAAGTGTCCCTGGAAAGAGACACCACATTTTAATATGCAGTGCACAGGAACGATCTGTGATTCGCGAAGGTTTGGGAACACCAGCCGGGAAGACTCACAATGGGCCCTGGTGGGCCAACGAATCCCGGACGGCCCGGTTTGCCGGCTGAACCCTTGTAGCCTTGTGGGCCCTGTGGAGGGCAGGGGAGGTGGGTGCTATTTCAGTAAATAACCATCAACATCTACCTTGTCTATGAATAATTCATTTTAACTGCTCAAAATTAATAAAGATTGCATTCATACATTTGCATTTTAGATCAGTGTTGTACTACTATATGGTAATGTAGCTTACTGGCACTCCCTGTAGCCCCATGTCTCCAGGACGACCCTGTGACCCCTTCTCTCCCTGTCAAAAACAAATGACACCTTGAACTTACCGCAAACCAAGAACACTCATCATGTTATGGTTACTCTATTGCAGCTTAGTGGTCCGTTACCTTCTCCCCCGCCTGACCTGACCCTCCCTCTGGACCTTGGGCTCCTTGGTAACCCTATTTGCACAGAAACGCTCACGTTAAGCTCTGCAGCTACACACCGCACTGAGAACTCCGAATGAAGATGAGCAGCTCGACCTACTTCTACTCCCGGGTCCCCGTCTCTCCCTGAAAAGCCAGGGTCTCCCACAATGCCCTGCAAAGGCAGTAATGAGCAAGGCTGGCTGGGATCTCAGCAGCAAAACAAATGTTTTTTTTTTTTTAATGAAGTGGGTCCCGTATATGTCACCTTCTCTCCAATGGTACCACGCTTTCCAGCAGGCCCTTGAACACCCTTGTTAAAGATAAAGAAAATGACCTCAGATCAGTGGAGGGCCTCCGCACTGTCAATGTTAGCGAAAAAAGTAATTTGACTCCTTTGCTGTAAAGGAGTATCTGATAGGTTGAAAGTGTTTACATTCTGGCTATGTCCAATCAGATTACAAGAATTCTTCTTGAGAGACATTTCTGTTTTGATTTCGTAGTGTAATTCAAAACATGTAATAGTGTAACTATATGACTATAAGTGGCTTATAAAACTGGCAGAAAAGCCACAGCATGTAGCAGCATTGAACCCTCTGAGGAAGGCCTCCTGACTGTAGGTGACTTACGGGTTTTCCTTTGAGCCCTGGTGCTCCGCGATCTCCAGGATCTCCAACAATACCCTGGAATGGAGGAAAAAGAAAGCCTCTCAACATCATCCAGAGATACAATTTGAACAGGTCAGTTCATGATCTTACATAACGCTGCTTTCAATGATAACCTTCAACAGGTATGTTAAATTCTACAATACTGCACAAAATAGTGTCAAGGATACAAATATTGCACCCTTTTGCTGAACATAAATCAAGAAATCAAGTCATGTTTCCCCAAATGAGCTACAACGCTTTGACTAATCTAAGCAGAAAATGGAACGTGTGTTTCATCCTGGGACAGATCGGCCCCGTCTGGCCTTCGTCTGGGTTCACACCTACTGAAAGCACACGTCTCCAGAAAAGTGACCGTCACAAGATACCTGTCGTCCCTTGTGCCCCCGGCGGCCCACCACTCCAAAGTGCCCCTGTTCCCCCTACCGGGACAAAATGGGGTTGGTTACGTTGGTGCTGGTGAAGATGGACAGATGTGTGAATGAGCAGAGCTCATCAATGTTACCTTCACTCCTTGATATCCCAGAATCCCCTCATAGCCCAGTTCCCCTTGGGCCCCCTTTGGAGATAAAAATGTAGCTAATCAAGCACAGTACTCTCTACTTTATAGGATGATGCCACTCGAGCAGGTCATTTAACTGCAACATACCACTGCGCCCTGCCGTCCTGTCTCCCCCCTCTCGCCGGGGCTGCCTTGTACACCCTGGGAAGGCCCATGGAGTTTCAGTCAGGTTGACAGCTAATCCAGATCATGGGCAGCTACTTACAGCAGAAGTCTTCCCATATAATTATGCATCTGTAAGCATGCAGCTTACCTTGAATCCACGAGCCCCCTTCAGCCCTTTGAGACCCTTCACTCCTCTCTCACCCTACGGAACAGCGGCTCGTTACACCGTTGAACATGATAATGAGGCGGCGGTCCTTATAAACAGTTTGGTTACCTGAGCCCCGGGGAGTCCACTCATTCCTTTCTCCCCTTTAATTCCAGGTAAACCCTACAAAACACAGCAGTGCTCACATCCTCACGATAAGACGTCACTGCCAGGGATTATGGGTAGCTCACAGGAGAGCTCCTACCTTAGGCCCCGTCTCCCCAACTGGACCGTAGCTGCCGGTGCTCCCACGAACTCCCTGGTGGAGAGAGACAGCCTCCTTTACTTAGGAATGGGACCGTTGAGCAACATCTCAAAATGACTTACATTTACAACCCCCCTTGCAACACTAACATACATTTGCAACAAGAAAACATAGAAAACTGCACATCTAATGTACTAAAAGGATAAATGTTCGATTTTCAGAGAAACGGCAGTTATCACAATTTGCTTTCCTACCAATGCCATTTTCAGTTCCTGTATTGATTTAAAGTTGGTTAATTAACTGGAAGCTTCATCAGAACCTCTCACTGAGACATTTTAATGCTCATATGGGATGCTAAGGCACGTTTACCGTACTCCCTGCTCAGCTGCCGCCATTTTCTTGGTGACATTTTTCCGCTCTGTGTAGGTACTGCTGCTGGTGTGGCTGACTGAAATGTCCCTGTTTGTCTTCTTCTTGTTTTCTCTATTTATTTACGTTCTCTAATTATCGTACCACTGTTCCCATCACAAAGTCCCACCCAGGGATTCACATGCTAATTTGGGTGGCTGTTAGGTCACCCAATGAGGGCATGGGGGCCACCTGTAAACAGCAATGCTGATCCATCTGGGCCTCAAACCAACAGCTAAATGGGTTTAGACATACAAATGGAAACAGTTGCTGTGGGAGGCTGTGGCTGTAATATAAAATCTTTGTACAAATTGTATCATCAGCAAAACACAGAATGTGTATATATTGTTTTTTTTTATTTGTACTTAAACATGTATCTGTTGTCCAAAACCACTGGCTCCTGCCAATGGACACCCCCTGGAGGTGTGACACACACACACACACACACACACACAGAGGAACAGAGACCTGTGTTTCTGCGTGCATCATTGTGAGCGTGTGTGTGTGTGTGTGTGTGTGCACTCATACGGTCCATCAGCACCCTCCACCCCAGCTCATTGTGGACTGCCGTCAGCTGACTGGCTTTGGTAAGGCAAAGCCCTCAGTGTGACCGTAACACAGCCATTAGCTTCCTGATGCTCCTGAAGCCTGGAGATGCTAGTCACTGTCAGCCCAGTGGGAAGCAGAAAATCAACCATTTCCACTCCGCAGAACCTTCCGCATCCTGACTCAGGAAGCAAATTCCCTCTAGCTCTGGAAATCCCACTTTCTGCTCGGGTCTGCATGAAGATGGTCTCCGTGGTGAAGATACGGATGTCTCACCAGAGCACAGGGAGCACCGGGACCCTCAGCACTAATCTGTACAGACCCTGAGAATCATGGAGTCTGATGGTAATGGTGCAACAAAGGCACCGGATCTGTGTTGACAGTCTATTTTGTGTCTAAGCAACCGGCTGCAGATTTTCCAGCATCCCAGCGTGAGCTCCTCATTAAAATGCCAAATTTCCAAAAAAAAAAGATTTGCTTTAATAAATTAAGGTCAAGTAGTGGAAAGAGTCAGTCAGGGAATATCAGAAATGGGAATGAATCGTTTATCCCGTTTCTGAGTGCATTTGTAAATCCCGTCTCCCTGGGGTCCCCTCACATCGCCGTCTCCCTGGGGTCCCCTCACATCGCCGTCTCTCAGATGAACTTATGCACACATGTGCATAACGAAGCCACTTCCCTTTGTATAAACTGTCAAGTTGACATTCATCTATATTTATTGCAGTCTTGGGGACACCGTGGCTTTTCGGCTTAGCTGTGTCCCTTGTCTGTCAGGTAATGGAGGTTTTCACTGAAATCCCACTAAAGCAGGAAATGACCGACTCCAAAGTCAGTGCTGTTCTGGCAGCCTATTGCCGCTCCAAAAATAAGTATTTTAACCCCTCCCTCTCATGGCGCCCCCCCTCCCCAGCACGACACCCGCCCACACACATGCCCTGCTGCCAGTGTTCAGGGACAAGAGCACGCCTGTAATGCACAGACACACCACAGGAGGCACCCAAATGAAGCGTGGCTTCCTGCGTTCTGCTTGATTTTCGTGTGGGGTTTGATGGCCGCTGGCTGAGCCTGAGAGCGCCGTGTTTACCGCCGCTGGGAAGCCCATTTCCAGCCTGCTTTCCATCCTACCATCGCCGGGCTCCGAATCTGTTACCATTTTCCACGACTCCAGGGCTATCTTACGAGGGAGGGCTTTTCCGATTCCATTTGCCTTTAGGTTTAGCTCGTTATACTTGAAATTAACCGTGGCATTTTCCAGCGGCCACTTCCACAGCATCGCTCATGGTAAAAATGGAACGCCACGGCCGAGGGGGTGAAGCTGTTTATGGCACCAAATACCCACCACTGCTTCACTTCTACCCAACACAAGTGGCTCTTACCCAGTTTCCCACTCTGCCTGGCTCTCCCTGGTTGCCTGGGAGACCTCTGTGACCCTGCAGATAAATACAAGCTGGGTTCATTTGGGAAATCGGTTGTTCCTGCCTTGTGATTGGCTGGGAAAAGTTGGTGACTAACCTTCTGTCCCGGGGGTCCTTGCACACCCGGCTGGCCGTGAACACACTTACAGGAGGCGCGCCCCCCAGTCAGGCCTATCTCAGCGTGGCCCCCACACTGTAGTCCAGAGAGAGAAAGCGTTTAGGGCTGAACTCTAACCTACTGCTGAAAATTCCCTCACTGCACATGGCAGGCTACTCACAACGCTAGAGAGCTCACAGCAACCCTCAGTGTATGCCTGGTCTGGATCACAGGAGAGCGCCATCTGCTGGAGGTCCACCTGCCAATCACACAGGCTTTAACATGCACTCATCTCTCGTAGGCAGTGATGAAAGAGCATACTGGGCGGGATTTACAACGTGCTGTCAATCAAAAGCTGATTCTGCCCAATGAGAACCAATGAATAAATAAAGTGGGATGAACGTGTCATTTTATAAAAACAAAATGAGACGAAAGACTAGACCATGATTATGCTCAAAAGTTACATGCATATTAGCCTTTTGCTAGCAATGTTATTAGACTCGTCAAATCCAGCTGGCATTAGTAAACTTGTCTGACACGATTCATGACAGATGCATCGAAAGACCGGTGGCGGTGGAGGTGCACTCACCGGACCGGAGCGGTCGCCGGCAGCCCGCTTGACGATGGAGGTGAAGCCAGCGCGAATGGTGGCCCGATGCCCATCAATGGGCACGGCGCTGACCTCATGGCAGTCAACAAGCAGCCGCACGCGCTCACCCTGCACGCTCAGTGCCAGCTTGTGCCACTGGCCATCCAGCAGTGCCTCCACGTTCCGGAAGGTGCGCAGCGTCCGGGTGCCACCGGGCCCCGTGTAGAAGAAGTCCAGCGAGCTACCGTCGCCGGGGAAACGGACGCCAACCTGTTCCTGGCCGTCGGGGGCACTGACTTGCCACAGGTCCCAGCTGTTCCTCACGCTCTCATTGGCCACCTTGAAGGTGGCGATGATGGAGTAGTCGGGGGGCAGGCCCTCGGGGTAGACCTCACTGCACACAACGGTCCAACTATTGGCAGGCGCGGGGGCACAGGGGCACTGGCCCCAGCTGAAAGCTGATTGGCCACCATAGCGCCCACACCCCCGTCACTCACCAATTCAAAACAAGGTTGGGCCCATTGTATGAATTATGCCTCCTCTTTACCCTGCCTTAAAATCCCAGAATTACCCCTGGTCTGATTAATGGCTGGACACTAAACAGAAAGACAGACCAGCAGGAGGCCTCCCTGACTTTAAAACCGACTTGAACCATGTCTCAGCTTTTGATTCCCTAATATGTAACAAACACATCCATCCACTTGTTCTGCCTCAGCAGAATGTATTAATATCTGAATTACATCATGTTCAGTACCGCTATGGGTATCTGAGAATCCATTTAGATGACAGAAATCCTGTATTATTTCATAAACAACTTCAATAAAATGACACTAATCTCCATGTGTACATGCTGGTTCACTGCAGGTCTCCTGCTGATTTTAATTAGAAATTCAAAAGATTACAGATGTGAGGGAACATCGCTGTCATTGTTTTTAATTTATAATTAGTCACTCTCAGTGATTGAAAGTCATTATTTTACATTTTAATCATTTAATAATAAATTATTAAATCGAGCTGAAGCTTTGAAATGGCCTGGTTTTACATTCTTGTGGTTGCCTGCTTTTCGGAAATCACTAACGTTGATATTTCCAGGTCTAGCAGGAAGTGCGGTTATGCCCAAACGGACAGCAGATGGCGATAAAGAGCCAAGCTGCTCTTGCCCAGAAGCACCCCTGCCTGTTGCTCATGCAGAAGACCGCGTACCTCGTCGTCCTCCTTAGCTGAACGGAGGGGTTGATGCGGTAAGCCACAGCCTGGGGATCAGACCCATCCACGGTCCTGACTCCGTCGGACTCAGACAAACGAAACCCTTCCAGGAGGTCGAAAGCTCAACAGAAACAGAAACAGAAACATCGCTAGATATTTGGTTATAGGATGAATATGGCATCAGCCAGAAAAGGTAGGAGGAGATGGGCAGTCGGTACAATGAAACCTCCGCTGTTGGAAGGTGACGTGGTGATCAAGCCAAGCATCTGCACAAAGCTGCAAGCCGATGCTTCCTGGAAGCAGGTGTGGCCCTTCTGAGATCAACAGGAGCTGGATGGCTGGAGTGTAATGCGGCTGAAAAGCCAGTGGCAGCAGGTGACCTGTGTGCAGCCTCCCTGCCAAACCACCACTCATCACTGTCAGCAGCAAAATCATAGGACAGCTCTGCATACTGACTCAACACTGCCACCTAGTGACCAGACAGGGGCTATTCCAGCTCCGTCGGGTCTGTCAGAAAGCCACTGTGTATGTATGGGATGACTGGTTTCTTCCAATGGCACCCAGAGGGAATGTGTGTCTTTATCGGCAATTTGCTGGTCTCCTACCTCGGTTAGATACCCATTCCATGAGGCCCAGTGACATTCCTGCATTTGCAAACATCGTGGTTTCTGACTGACATCACTGGGTTTAGAATTTTTGTGTTGCCCTCTGTTCTAGGGCCTCTGTTAGAGTGGACATAACATCACACGGCATTTATTGTTGCTGTTTACAAAAGAACAAAGTGTGTGGTGGAGGCTTACAGAAAGAATAGCAGTCTCCAAAAACATATGCCTCTGGAAGATTAGCATAATGCTTCACGAGAGAAAACATTTTAAAAGCCTTTTATCTGTTATCAACACTCTAGCTCTAAATTGCTACCGTTTAAAAATTTGAAGGACATTGGTGTAGCTATGCTGCCACCTGCTGGTCACAACCCTAAAGAGACTGTGGGGGGGCATCGTGGATGCAGCTACAGAAGTGCAATATTTTATATACTTTTTATTTTACACTCAGTACTTACTTGGTAGGTCCTGGCATTTGGTGAATCCACAGAAAGCAATGAAAACTAGGCAAATCAGTACCATATTTAAAGCAGGATTTTCGTTTTCGATGATAATGAAGGATTAAGTTGACCTGTGAAATGCATAAATATATTCAGAACTTAAAAGCATCAAACCATACATGAATGAACAAGATTAATGGAAGATAAGTAGTTTCCTCTATGTTAGGGGAATAGATGCATGATTAATGATTAGATAGATAGATAGATAGATAGATAGATA
>JAODKE010000068.1:998437-1011020 GCA_026779605.1 Mormyrus hasselquistii
ATAGATAGATAGATAGATAGATAGATAGATAGATAGATAGATAGATAGATAGATAGATAGATAGATAGATAGAATGTCAGTTTAATAATTCCAAAAACAATATAATTTTCCCCATCAAATATTTGTACCGTTGTAACAATTATTACTGTCACAATAAATGACCTTTTTATTGATTCAAATCAGTTCAAATTATATCTGTGAATAAATTGTGGTTTAGTAGTATCTAGGGCCGAGGTGTTAAGAAAAGGTGTTTTGATTGATATCGTATTGAAGACATTAGTTTGAATTCACATTTAAATTCCTCTGTTGAAAAGACTCTGCCCTCGCTTTCTGTTAGCAAATGTTACTGTTTTGTAATTACCCCATTGTCATCCCATGTTATCATCCCAGCACATTCCCTGAAATCTTGCTTCTTTAATACATTTATTTCACATGCAGAAAATGTCCCAAGACTTAATTATGATTATCCCTTTGATGCAGATAAAATCGCACATGTGACATAAATATTTCCATTTGTTGATAAATCATGAAATGTGCAGTGTTCATCGTGACGCACGGTGCACTTACATGTCCTGAGGCAGAAAGCCCGGAGTGGACTGGTCCTCTCTTCTGCTGCCTGTATATGACCCACTTTAAAGCCTGGACTCTGAGCTGAGGAGCAGCCCTAAGGCTGCACTGTCCCCTGGCACTCTGCTCCCCCTGCGGTCCAGGCGGGATCCCACTTCTCCTATAGGTCCAGTGTCACTGGCATCAGCTTCTCACTGGACAGTAAGAGCCGGGATTCCATAGGCAGGAGGAAAAACGTTTACCTCTCTCTGACACCTACAGTGCCCTTCGGACTATCAACAACTCTCGGCATAATAATCCATACAAACATGTCTAAAAGACAAAAACCGTTTACATGAACTGCATATAAACCATTGCCGTTGTACTCATTTGAAGTATGAATTAAAACCGTCATTCCATTGCATTTACGTTTAACTGCAGCCCAGATTGTAATCAAAGTTTGCATGCATGCTGATACATAACGCAAACGACGCTGCTAATGTGAAATACAATGATGACTTTACTGGGTCAATTGTGCAGTTAGAGAGGCTAAAATGCAGTGCATTCGCAGAAAGTGGAATGAAGGCTTGTGGATAGCAAACACATCGAGGGCACTGTCCCTTGGTGGAAAGGTGTGGTATGTCACAAGCTGGTCTCACATGCTTCACAAACAAGGACCCGTTTGAAGGGGCACATTCATTTTACATGGTGATGAAACCCCAAACCAACTTATGAGCCAATGTAGTGGCTTGAGATGTGAAAACAGCAGTGCTTTCTCCTTGTTTATTTCAGGTAATGACTTTACAAGTATCACTGCAAAATTGTCTTTTAAAATAGTATTTACCAAATTTTAAGTTTGCTACCTTTATCTTAAAATCCTGCAAAGGGAAAACAGGTTACAATGGTGATTCGATATCAGAAGACAACAGTACCTGGTTAAGTAACGGGAAATTGTTGCTTCGACAATTTAGTATTTACGTTTGTATCAATAAAAACACACCAGCACATTGTTCAAGCACACAGTGTAAGCCAGTATCTTATTTCTGGGGCCAATCATGCATCATGTGTTGAGGAGCTGTGCATATCGCACTTTTTAGATTTTGCATGCAGAAAGAGTTTGGTAGGCCGTTTGAAGACATACATATGTCGGTGTTTAACTGTAACGAATTAGCTGATGTGGGATCCCATCTATCTTCCTTGTGACAGATCCTACATGGCTACTGATACCCAAAGTATATATTTTTTGTAACATTTTGTTCCATTTTGCAACAGCCCTAAACAAAAACAGGAATAAGGTTGTTTCATACTGTCAGTTACACCAGAACGCAAACTCCCAAGCCATCTATGAAAGACAGATAAAGGTACGACTACAATTTCACATAGCAAATAAATTAATCACCAATAAGTAGATTTATGGTACAAACTGGTGACATGCCCAACGCTCACCAACAGGGGCAGACGTTCATACATTACAATGAGCAAATCTTTGCCAAGTGTACAAATATATTTGAAGAGTTAGCTTTCAATGACTGGTCTATTATCAATTTAAATGCAATTTGTTTGGAAAACAATTACCTAGTTATACTGACTGAGAGGCCTTAGGGATGTTAGGGTTTATTAACTGTAATGTGTGCAATGAGCATCCTATTTTGAAAGTCACAAATTTCACAGTAGGGCTCTGCAGAGGGTTCAAGCTCTGTGGAGATTTTCCAGTTCATCCTGGTGAAAAGCAAAGCTGCACACAAGCCAGAAACAAAGTGAGCGACCTGCAGGAGGCAACCCATGAGAGAAGGCTGGAGATAACATCTCCACCTAGAGCCAAAGGATTAGGTATCATTAACCCAGGGACAGGGAATGGATTCATTTAACTTCCAGCAATGTCCTCAGAGAGATGCTGTGCTGTCTGAAATAAGTGGGATAAATATAGTTCTATGAAAACACAGACATCTAATAAACCCTGTGGCAGATGGTAGAGGATTTAAACCTTTGAGAATTATGGCTATTCCCTCAAAAAATGAGCAGTATGATATTTCCTGCCACATAATTACCAGCAGGGGGTGTCAGTGGTTCTCTGCTGTGGAACGTTACTCGGGCTGAAATTAGCAGGAACGGCTCACATAACAGTGATGGGGTCACTCACCACTCACCACCATAACAGTGATGGGGTCACTCACCACTCACCACCATAACAGTGATGGGGTCACTCACCACTCACCACCATAACAGTGATGGTCACTCACCACTCAGGGTTGTGTAGATGCAACTACACAAAGAAAACAGACAGCATCCTTATTCACTAACACCCAGCTCAATAGCTACTCACATAAATGAGGTTCAATTCAAATATTGTGAACATTAAAGGAAAGAAGAAATAAAGGTCTGCAGACATTGAGATTATTGAAATATTTTTAATAACGGCTACATTAACTGATGAAGTCACTGCTAATGGGGAATGTTTAACAACCCAGTTCAGGTAATGTCTGCTACATATCGCAAACCACGGTGTCGGTGGGCGTCTGCGCAGTCACATCACCAATGACCAACAAAAAGCTCTGTGTCTCTCATACTAATACGAAATATGTACCATGTACTACTTCTCTGTAGGAGTAATAATCAGTCATTTTATTTTGACATTTCCTCTTCCTGTCCATTAAAGACTCAATGGTAAACAGTCCAGCACAATCCACGTACCAATGCAGTGCCAAACAACTGATCCGTGTTCATTATTTTTGTATTTGACGATATTTCAGGTTTTTTGGTTTAGCTGGATGTACTCTAGGGCCAAATGAAAGTACAAATGAAATCAAAGGAAGCCAATCAAACAATGTAAATGCACACAGCAAATGAAAATGATCACTGAATGTTTCTCCACAACTGATGTGTCATTTTTTTTTTTTGTGTAATGTTTTTGGCCCAGATGATGAGATACGATTAGCTACTGGGGAACAGTCTGAGCATGGCGGACCCACCCACACCTCACACAGACCTTAAATCCATTTACACTGCAACATTCAGACCTTTATCATACTATTCATCAGTGTCATTGACCAACATGGTATTATAGAAAATTCAGATCATTAACCTACTCAATTTTACTCAAAAAACCTAAAAAATGAATGCTAGAAAAACATTTCTTGCTTTTTTCTGGGGAGGGGTACATTTATAACACACAGACAAGTGGGACAAAGTGCAATCTGTTATACCGTGGTAGCTTTCTGCAAGCAAATTTATTACAAAAAAGGGTTACAGTGTTTATGTCCATCATAGCAAAACGAACAAAACATGGACTTGAGTGCACTTCATTGTCTACGAGCAGGAAGTGGACAGCAGCCGTCCACACAGAAATGGCACACGTCGCTGTTTGATGACGTCAGACAGCTAGGCGGGAGGAGATGAAGGCTGGCACACGGCAGTGCTGTGGCCCTTTATCCCACATTAGCGTGAGGCTAAAACACACACAGTGCCAAGCGATAGCTGTACTGTATTGCCCTGTGATGCCATTTGGTAGCTCGTTGTTGCACATTAATTAGATATAAATTAGTCCAGCGCTGAGCCGTACAGCACATGCAGACTAGCGTTCAGGGAGGGGCTGTACATTCAGCGATGCTTCTCAGCAATAAATACATGGTTATCATGATGTTAGTGTGGAAAATTGTTAGTTTACAACAGTTATCTGGTTGTGTGTGTTTTTTTGTTGCGCTAACCTTTCCAGGTTTGGCATCAATAAAATAAAATATAGTTTGACGTAACATTATTCACATAAAATAAAATACAAGACAAATACACAAGGCCATTAGCATTCCAATCTCGCTCAATATTAAACAGTCTTCATCCTTAACAATATTTTACAACACGTTAAATAATTGGCGCTGTAGCGTAGCGTCGTAGCATTACGTAGCGCCGTGCAGCATGTCTGAACCCGACCTCCAGCAGGGCCCTTTACTCCAGACTATCTCTTGGAGACCTTGGCTAGTTTGCTAATGGCAGGCGATCTCTTCTGGGGTGTGGGGATTTTCGAGGGTTTCCCCGCATGGAGGCGGGCGCCGCCCCGGGGGCTTGGCCGGCCAGAGTCGGTCACGGTCTCAGACATGTCGGAGCAGACTGACTGGATGTCAGAGATGTCGAAGTCAGATGCGTCGCTGCCCCTGCGGCTGCTTCCTCGGCTGCCAGCTTTGCTTCCAGGCCGACTGGGCGTTCGTCTATAGTCTTGGGGGGGGTGGGGGGGGGGGGGTTGACCAGGGTATGTAATACGAAAAGCCGCCAGTACAGCACCTCCATGCAATCAAATTATAAAAATGTTTAACCGAATTTAAGCAGCTATAATCTGAAAATATGAATAGCATGTAGAGCTGTATAAAGAATCGTGGTAATCATTCAGCATCACAGTCACAGTCATTCAGCATCACAGTCATATGCTTTCAGCACCACAGTCATAGTCATTCAGCACCACAGTCAAAGTCATTCAGCACCACGGTCGCAGTCATTCAGCACCACGGTCACAGTCATTCAGCATCACAGTCATAGTCATTCAGCATCACAGTCATAGTCATTCAGCACCACAGGTCTAGAAATTTTACTGTCAAACTGGGTTTTCAAAACCACTACACTTGACCAGAAACCAGAGACAAGAGAGACAGCACAGACCTGTGGATCTGGCTTTGGTGACTGCAGCGGATATCAGCGCTCCCTCATCCCCAGACTGGAATCCCTTTCCTGACAGATACCCGGGGAGGCGGAGCTTGCTGCCTTGTATTGGTGTGCTCTGCAAAAACAGCAGCGAGGGATTCAAGGTCCGAGCGGTGGAGGGCAGTGGGTCTGAGGTCGCCACACCATGTGGGCATTGGTGGATTGATGGTTAGGGAAGCACATTTGTAATTGAAAGTTTGAAGATTCAAATCCCCAACCAGCAAGGCACCACTGAGGTACCCTGAGCAAGGTACCGCCCCCAAGCACTACTCCCCGGGTGCTGAATTAGCTGCCCCCCTGCTTGTCACATTGTCACATATGGGTTAAATGGGTTAACACGTTTCGATGTTGTGCACTGTGTACTGTGGTGTGTCAACAATAACCATTGATCACTAAAAATTTAAAATACTAAATTCTAATGCTGGCTGCTACTAGACATGGTGGACATGTTTTAACCACCCGCTGAGATCACATTCTAACCAGAATCTCAGGAAATGCACTCTATCATCCATATAAAAAGATGAAATGCATTTGGAATGTAGCACGTTTGTTGGAATGGACAACAACATTTAAGCCAAACACGTCGCTGATGTAAAAATAAAATATGACCGTTAGCAAACTGCCCTTTCACTGTTGTCACGTATCTTTCCATAATTCTGAGGGTGAAGATGTCAGCGTGGACCAATGCTTTCATGTGATAAAGAAGGGGAGAGACACATGCAACGAGGACAAACACTGCAAACGCTGGATGAACGGAGGAGTACGGAAAGGCAAACACAGACATTGCTGACCCACTTCTTATCGCAGTCGAGGCAGAGAGATTCACACAGAGTGCCTGCTGCTCTAGGGGTTAGTTTTTTGAGGTGCAAAACCCATTATGCAGCTGAAATCCACCAAACATAGGACTGTCCTTCACAGAGATGTCACGGAATGAAGGTCCTACAGCATGAGTCTGCAGCTGCTCACTGCAAAGTGGAAAACGAGTGGGTGGGTGGATGGATGGATGGATGAATGGATGGATTGATATGAAAGGAAAGGAGGGCCTGTTTATTTGACCAATGGGGTGGATTAATGTCTCTGGGGTCCCCATGTTAGACCCTAGAACTACTTTTTGGAGCCAAAAGAAAAATGAGGGGGAAAAAATAATTTGGGTAAAATTTACTGCTGGGTGTTTGTGACGGCTGATTGGTTGGCCAGCTTTCTGCAGATCGGCTGGCCACATGGCAGTGTATCTGTGAACCTTTGGACAGTGTTTGGAGACTTCAGCTGAACAAGGAGGGAGCATCTTAGTGCCTGTTTGGTTAGAAAGGTGGTCTAACGGCGTCCCGCCCAGCGCACATCTTCAATATACCTCTGCAGATGAACCTTGGCTTTCAAAGGAGTCGGAGGATTTAAGGCTGGCTTTGCTGTTTGTCAGCCACGGTTTATCATAATTGCGCGTTAAGTGTTGGGTGGTCTGTGAGGAACAATGGCAAATCAAAACACAAAAGGGCTTTAAGGGAGAGATTCTAAAGGGAGAGAAGACAACTGGCTGCATTACAATAAACATGGGGAATTGGGAGAAGCAAAAAAACAAATGGAAGAAGGACAGTTTATAGACAAGACAAATGTGGTGAGGAAAGTGACAGGACACAGAACAGCGGAAGATATTTCAAAATGAACGGATGAACTATTCATGGAAATGATATTATAATGATAATCAAACTTGTTTCTGACTGGCAGTTCTAGTAAAATAAAGAATGAGAATAACATCGATCCATAACAGGCATCTTTTACATATGAAATACTACAGAAATTCAAAATGACAGCCATTTTTAAGTTAAATATAAAAGTAAACGTTCCAGTCAAGCTGACGTGATGTACGCGGGCGCCCTCTAGAGGTGCAAACCTGCTACAATGTCAGATTTATTCCAACGCTTAGCTTTGGATGACACAACTTATTAGAAGGTGTAAAAGTGTAAGTCCTACAACAAAGTGATCATGGGGTATCTAGTGAGGCTGGCTAGTGCCCATCAGAGCATCATGGTTCACAGGTTCCTCTCACCTTGGGGGTGCTTGTCATCGCTGGGTTGGGCTGGGTCTGGCAGCTCTGGCTGGAGTTTGACCTATTGGGGGAAGCTGCTCTGGAAGAGGGTCGTGACCTCCGACCCCTGTACCTGAAGCTAGCCATCACCTGCGTGGTGCCTTCAGGAAGGATAAACTTCTCGCGAAGCTCCATGTTGGTTCTTCCTTTGGCTGGTAATAGTAACACAGGCAGAGTGTCAGGGTCCCTCTGGGAGCTGCTCGACCTACCCAGCTGCAAACATCACTTGTTACATCTGTGACTGCTGCCTGCTTCATAAGAAAGCAGATCTGGTCAAGTGAGCCTCAGATCAGTGGGCACAGTCGGAGTTTGGGACAGGAAGCCAACAGCACGATGTGAATGAAAGGCATGCATTTTCACATCACCACGTGACAGGAAATGGACCCACATCCCCTTCGCTGGGACACTAAAACACACCACGACTGTGAAACGATCATACAACCACTCTGGCCTAGACCCACACGGAAGAGTGATGAACCATGTGATGGTCCCACAGAAGTGTCAATATGACCCCAAACTGACTGCTTAACCAAAAAATCCTCTGGGGGGAAACAATTAAGGAATCATTGGTCCTATAGTTTCTGACAAAAAAATATTTAATCACTAACAATTTGTCAAACCGGAATTTTCTGGCACCATTTAGCAAATGTTCCTGTGTTCATATTCTAACTTGGGCATCACACCTAATCCAGTGTGGGTAACAGTGGGAAGGCCAGTGTCTGAAGCGATGGGGATTTTTAGCATCACATTCTGCACTTTAAATTTCCCAGCAACCTTCCCCTGCTATAGGATGTAGCCTGTGAGGTTTTACTGAATTACGCAGTCACATGTACAACAAGCCCAGGCAGGCCCCAGCGTCGCAGGACACACCCCTCTGCCCTACGTCAGACTCTAAAATCCTGCTCAGGGAAGCAAATCTCCCTGCGTTGGAGGAAAAGGCAGATTCGGAAGCTGCCCTGGGTGGGGCTTACAGCCGGCCTGCATTCTATTGGTTGCTGACGGTGGCCCCGAGAGCAGAGCAGGGTCGTGAAAGCAGGTGCAAGTCTGCAGCATGCAAACAGCTCATCAAAAGCACTGCAAAAGCCATGAGATAAATGAGCCAATCAGAGAAGCCTACAAGGCAGTATGCCTTTAAGGGAATATGCCTTTAAGGGAGTATACCTTTAAGGTGAACACACACGCGCACACACACAAACTCACAGGCACAAGCAGATGCACACATACCACCAGGATGGAACAAGGAGAGAAAGTGTGAGAGTTGCCAACCTATGGGGCTCTGAGTAATCGAAGAGTTTGACTCCGAGCGTAACATTTTACTCCCGTGGTGATGAACTAGAAGAAATGGTTGCAGGGTTTGTCACGGAGAGAAGCAGTAGAAATGTTTAGCAGGAAACAAAGGAAAAAACACAAACAGAAAATACAGGAGAGAGATAGAGAAACTTAATAGACACAAGACCGCAAAGCCTTACACATTCAGCCAACTGCAGGGTGTGGGAGTCACAACCCACACACAAACACCACAGTCAAGTACGTGCTGTGCTTTAACACGCTATCAGCCTTACACTCCTGCCAACATGTCAACATGTCAGTGGATGCTCTCAGTGTTCCGCAATCCCCCCCTCCTGTCGTCCCAGTTCTGTGAGCTCTGCCCCCCACTAACGGCGTATTTTACCTCTGCAGGGATCATTCTTCACGAGAAACTCATCCAGAGCCATCCAGCCACCGCCAACCCGCACCATCACCGTGCTGCGCAGAATCCGCACCAGTCGCAGCTGCTGCGAGTCGCCAAACTGGGGAACGGGGAGGGGGGGGCGGCCACAGGTGAGAGCAGATAGGACGAACCATATGGCATAATGACTGTGCAAGAGCCAATCGTGCAACTTGAGAAAACTAGATTACTGAAGCAATCATTGACGTGCACAAATTTAAACAAGCTCAAATTCCAATATATTTTAAGAGAATTTTTAATTATTAATAATTTTGAAAAGCATTGTCATCTTCTGTGAAATTTGTCTTGTGGTGATGAGTCAATCAGAATTAAAATGAAAAAAAAAAAAACACAGATTTAATTTCCTAAATTGCTGGGCTGGTTTCTCTCACTTGTTGCACAGTTCTGACTATTGGCTGGTGACACAGGCAGAGACATAATGTCACATTCCCGGGGACACAAATGGAGGGTCAATCCAACTGGACCAACTTCTCAGGATGGTCTCATTGCGGCTGTCATTTCACTGCGACCTAAGTGCTGTATGAGTAGACCAATGCCGTCTGCTGTCTCTTTACTGGCTGGGCCTTAAGCCCCTATCTTAAGCTACCTTGGTAAAACTATGCAGATCTAAGGTATAAAAAGATGCTATTCATACGCTGACTTGAGGGCTGCATACATATGTTTCACTAAACTCTTCATATCTCACAGAATGTGCATACAGTCGCCCCTCCAGCCAAAAATGCATAAACTATACCAAAAATGATTTGTATCTCATAAAATCATATAACCAACCAATCATATAACCAAAAACTTACTTTTGGGAAAAAAATTAAAGAAACAGATCTGAGGGATCTACACAACTTGGCTGGAGTACGCCGTCATCGTCTCAACAACCAGCCTCACTCACGCGTTAGCTGGCCTGTGACCGTGTGGGTTTCTCACAGCAATGTTTAAAGTTTTCAGTGCCTTTAATTTTGCATTTTTAATAATGGACCCAAGTTTTAATCTCAATTTTTTCACATTTGCGCGTGATCATGATGTGAAGGGGTGACTGTATATGGATTTCTTTCCTTTGGCCACTAGGGGGGGTAACATCTCCATAGACACCCCAGACTAATGTGAAATTATTTCGCCAATCTGAATGCTAGGATATTACTGGTTAAGAGTTTATACAGTACAGGGGGAACATGGCCAAATTGGGCGACACGCTCTGCTGGTAAGTCAGCCAGTTGGATGTGGCCATGGAGAGTTATCTCACACATCACACAACAGATATGGACTCATGCTTTCTCCCTTAAAAAAACAACGAACAAAAGTCTCCTGTAGGTCGACAACAAGAACAAGGCTGCACTCTGTCACTACCAACCACCATATTCAAAACTGATGTGTTGACAACAAAGTGGTCCACAGCATCTAAACTCCAATGGGAAATGAGGAAACGAAATGGGGGATGGCTCCTATGGTCTTATTAACCAATCACAGTGTCACACTCAACACCACCACATCTCAATGACCTTCTAGTGGACATCTGTCATTAAAACAGCCTCTTTCTGGGTTTTCCCCACACTTGTCTTACATATGAGTCAAGTAATGATTTAATGCCATTGGTGAATTTGGTGATCAGATAAAGGGGGATGTTTTTTGGAGAATGATCTGGAAGGAGAGGCACATCAAATGCTGAAAAATGACCATTTACCAGTATACAGCTTTCCAAAACGGCAACGTGAAGCTGTGGGGATACATTTTGACTGTCCCTGTTTGTTATAGTCTCATCGGCGATTAAGGGGTCATGTAGGCAGTTTACAAGACCGAACTGTTAAAAGAATCGTTTCAGCACTTAACGTCAGAGTGGCTCACATGACACAAATGTAAGGAATTAAAAAAACACAACACAGGTCACAAAATTCAGCGTTCAACAAATCCCCATAAACTCCGAAGGACGTTCAGTAGAGCAGAACTTCAGAAAGCAGGTGGCCCATGACAGTATGGTTTATGAAGCCTGGATGTCAGCGTACACCGGGGTCAATACCAGTTAGTTTAAACAAAAACACGAGAGCAGAAGCAAGAGAATAGGAAACAAAAGCAAACACAAAATCCTCTGTCAAGCTGTGAAGGAAAAAACACAGGTGTTCCTGCAGGACTGAGGAGACCCGCAGAATGTCTTCAGTGCCAAATCAGGGCAGATGACCACCATAACCATGGAGGGCGCACACAGTAATGGGCCAAAAAGCCCCCGCCCTAAACCCAGGGGAGGACTAAAGAGTGAGGTGGAAAATGGGAACCCGGAAACATCCATTACTCATCATCGCTGAGCTGGGGGCCATAGGGGACCTTCAGTAAGTCACATACAGAAGCACTGACAGTATCATTTACCAGTTATCACAATGGCAGTGCTAAAGAGGAAATTCTCGATCTTCCCATCCGTTTCCCTGACTGCAAGTGCTCAGATGGTGAGAAGAAGCACCCTCACGCCGCACTGAACACCAATGTTGTGGTTGTGAGTGACAGAATCCAAAAGCTTATAGGGAAATACTTTGTGTTTTGCTCCCAAGTCCACGCCTGACCCTGCCCTTCTCATCTCCCCTGACGCCACTCCATTGTGGGTGCCAACTGCTTATTGTGCCGCTAGGACAAATGGCACATGACACACCCCTGCCCCTCCCACCCCGGCACCTGCGTTTGCCTTTTCCCACGCTCAGGCTGGCCAGACAGGACCTACAGGCGCTACGTCTGAAAAAATGGACTGGGAGCCTATCAGGCCGGGATCAAGGCGCATATCGGGCCAGGGGCAGGGAGGTAACCGGGCACAGAGCTGAGCACCTGTGGGGCAGGGAACCTATTGTGCAGGGAACAGGGAGCCTATCAGGCCAGAAGCAGGGTACCTAGTGAGCCTCTCCACCATAAGACTGTCGACTGATCAATTCGGAATGGCTCATTGACAAGTATGACAAGCTTCAGATGTTAATAGAGCAGAAAAGTCAATGAAACAGAAAATGCGACAAAATTAAGCCCAGTATTGCATCACAGATAAAAAAGAAGGGGCTATACCTGATTTCCGAGGTAGAACTGCAAACGACAGGGACAATAAAAAAGAAAGAATCGATTAGTTTTCCGCACAGAACACTTAGGGACACTTGCACTTGTGGTACCCGGTCTTGTCGTAGTCAGAGACTATGAATGTTATCTGCAAGATTCATACAAGCTGCAACAGTGTTGTCAGCATGCTAACATGCTATGCTAAGTGAACTTAGCTCCCACACTGTCCAAGGGGCCATGTGTCCTTACAGCACATAGAAGATGTATGAGGTCATACTGCTTGGCAGAGAGGGAGGGGCGCCACAGAGGTCTGTCTCGGGATACATTTAACAGAGAGGGATGCAAGGAAAGTGGCCAAGTTTCCACTGCTCGAGCTGCCGTCCTGTTTCCTCCCTAGACCCCTCTCTTCATCATCGGGCTCAAAATGAGTGACCCCCCCCCCCCCCCCCCCCCCCCCCCTCTTTATACGTTGGGTGATTGAGGTTTGGGGTGAGCCCCCACCAAGGCGTGTGGGGGGGCCTTTG
>JAODKE010000068.1:1011030-1027116 GCA_026779605.1 Mormyrus hasselquistii
TCCACCATCGGGGCAAAAAAGGGGGACCCCCCCCCCCCCCCTTGCAGGCTGCATTCTTTAGATGTTGAGTCAGTGAGCTTGCGAATCACCCGGCACAGAGTTGTTGGGGGCACCTTGGAGAAATGGGCCCCTGGAGTGGACTCATCTTTCGGAAATCATTACATGTTCCCAGAAGGTGCCTCTGACACACAATCAACTGTGACATCCCAACTGAACGCCTCTGTGACAGATAAGGCCGTCGGACCCACGCCGGTATCTTACCCGATACTTGTTTGCACCGATTTGTTCCACTTGGAATCGTTTGGGACATTTACATTTGGCGACTTGCCGTGTCACCTGTGGGGAGGAGGGGGACAAAATATATAAATGAAGTAGGAAATCTTTTTCATGTCAAGAATTTCTTTCTGAGGCAAGCTAAGCTAAACACCTCATCTTCGATTTTGTCAGCATCAGTGAGCGGTTTGTATGCGTCCTTGTTGGGGTGCAGGGCAGCCACAAACTCATAGTAGTCGATGTAGCCATCGCCGTCACGGTCAAAAATGTCCGCTACTGCACTCATTTCAAGTCGACTGGTGGGGAACTCTGGAGGTGTGAATGACAGAAACACTGTGGTCAGCCTTGGGTTTCCCAAAACTGCTAGTACTTCTGGTTTGTCACCGGCACCGGAAAACTTACTAGAGGAGAGGATGCCTTCGATGAATTCCTGCCTGGTGACCTTGCCGTCCTGGTCCTTGTCAATGCGACGGAAGAAGTCCATGACGCGCGACTTCTTGTGGTTCATCCACCTCATGTAGCGTTTCCGCCATACGTCAAAGTCGAAGTTGGCAAACTCCTTCAGCTAGAAAGACATCCAGGAATTGTGTTTATATTTCAGCAATTTGCTGAAACTCCCATGAAAAAAAAGTGTCACCGACATGTTACTTTTTATTCCCCGCGAGCCATTCCTCCTCATCCAACTCTCCTTTTGGTCAGTGAACACTGTATTTCATTTCCCTGTCTAATGTGTGTTTGTGTGCTGGCAGCTGGTCACATGATGCTGTGCAGAAGTGGAGGTTAGTGTCCTCTCAGCTACTGGATCATCAGCTAATAAACACTGGCTTGTCCATGTGTTTGACTGCAAATTACGATCTACCACTGCAATGATGGCAGAATGATGACAAAACCCAGACTGAAAAAGTGCTTTAGATCTGAGAATCTCTCAGACCTATAAAGACAAGCTCAAAATGAACACTTACACATAGGAAAAACCAGAACTTGATCAGTAGTATTAAGATATTACTCTACACAATCCCTTAATGGAAGCTCCATAAGGGGCTCTAAGGAGACCAGCTAACCATGACATCACTTGAGGATGTAACACACACCTCCTCCAGCCTGTCCAAGGCATCATTAAGTTTCCGCCGTCGGTCCAGCGCCAACAGCCACACTTGCTGCCATTTGCTGACCAGGAGATTAACTCTGGGATTCTTGGTCTCGATTTGGGTCTGAGAGGCTGATGGGTACATCCCTTGGGTGGGAGAACGCTTTCCTGAGATAAAAGGGAAAAAGAACAAGAGCCATTGCAATCAAAAGGTGAAAGTTCCAGTCTCTACACACAGCACTATGGCATGATGCCTAATGTCGGCTGTTCAGCATCCACATGCAGCCAGCTGCAGACTCACTTCCAGCGCGACCTTTTTCCAGGACAGGAATTTGGGACTGGATTGGCGTTTCGGCCTTCCTCTTATGCGTCTTCGTAATTTTGTCCACATCTGGCTGCTTCCGAGTCATTTCCTCCATAAACGTCTAACAGACAGAGAACAGGAACATTTTTTGACAAAACAGACTACGTAAGGTCTCAGTAGTAACATTTCAGTAATTTGATTTAGCTCTAGCTGGATCTATGGTCCAAATAATGAATGTAGATGTAAGTATAATGACTCTGTAATCAGAATAAATAAGAAAATGAGGACAATCTGTACAGTGAGCACACAGGTGTCTAAAATGGTCTCATCTCAATCTCTGGTGCAGCATGCGGATTTCTGGAATGTTCCAGATAAAAAGCAGACTCACTTGGTGCTCTGCGATGAGGGCCTTGACCTCTTCAATCTCCTGAGGGAGCGGTTCCTTGTCCTTCTCACTGAGTGTGGTCTCAGCCCATTGCAGCCATCCCAGAAGCTTCTCCAGAAGCTCCTGGGTGGCAAGCAGCTCACTGAGGGCACTTCCTAACCTCTGCTGGTGCTGCCTGGCCCAGGCCTGGACCTGGCGGTCCACAACAAACCAGGAGAGGACGGTAAATTTCATAGGCACTAACTACCAAAAACTCACTCCTTATTCCAATCAGTCTCACAAAAATCATAATTTTTGCAACACTGAAGTGTTCAAAAAACATCTTCATGGTTATTGTGGTCCTCTTGAAATAATTATATCCAGACAAACACACAATAGTGACTCTCATTCAGTGATGGATGAGGGGGGTGTAACTCACCCACCCCACACTCTGCACTAACACCCCTTGGGGTGATCGCATGCTGTTACCGACCTCCTCAAATCGTGCTTTAATGATGGTGTTCCAGTGTTTGATGGTGGTGATGGAGTCTGGGTGACAGATGGCCAGGATGGCTTCCCCCATGCCCGTTGCCTTGGTCAGTGCCACACGCTTCTCCTCCAGCTTTTTCATGAACTCCTGTAGCATAACAAGACATGCCTCCCATTAACCACTGGCAGTATCTGTGGTCAAGGTCAGCTGGCCAAGGCGCCATTCTTCTAACTAATCCATGTCAAATTATTCTAAAATGAATAATACATGCAAGTAGGGCAGAAAATTTTGATTCAAACATGAGATCATTCTCACAGAAGACTTAATATTGTAGGAACAGCCTAAACTTGGTAAAAGAACATTGAGGGAAAGCCAGTTTGAAAAATCCTTGTATGGCAATATGTATAGCCAACAAAACCGGCTGTTTTTTTAACTGTCGATCTAAAAATACACATTTTTAAAAACAATACCACAATTCTTTCTTGATCCTAACATATATCTGTTGGTGGAGGTTTGTTCAATGACACAAAGGCTAACGTAAAGCACCCCATTCAGTGCTTGGTGCCTGGTTCTACACTGATAAGTCCTGTTGGCTTTTTGGTTTAACGTGGTACCTGTAAGCACCTGCCTTAGGAGGGCATACAGGTTAAAGATGATCATGCAGTGCCACTATCACAGGCTTCATTAGCCACGGCCTTTCCACAGCGGACACTCGCCTTGTGCTGCTCGATTAATGAGAGGAGGGCTTCTTGGTCATCAGGAAGGGTGCCGTGGAAACGCAGACTCTGCTCAGCCTCAGCCAGCCACTCCAGGAGGATGTGGACCGTGGAGTGGAACTCCTCTGCCTGAAGGGTGAGGTGAACCCCATGGAACACAAGGGTCGCAGAGAGGTCACAAAGAGGTCACAGAGAGGCCAGCATGAGAAATGCAGAGTGGAACACTTCTGCCTAGGGGGATGGGACCATGGAACAAAGAGGTCATGCAGGGATCGTACAGGGGTCACACAGAATCTATCAAACATGCATTTGTGTTAGTACACGCATACCCCAAAGTGATGCCTGAAGCATTTACAAATCAGGGCTAAACAAGGGGTTGAGACATGGGCGGCAGGGGGCGTAGAAGGCCTTGGGGGGCACACACCTGGCATAGTGCCTGCTCCAGCCGCGTCTGCTTAGACACGGAGAGTGTGCAGACAGTCTCCCAGCGGGTGCTCAGCTCCTGCATCTGCACTTTGACCCATGAGGAGTCGTCGTGGCTGCCCTCGATGAGCTCGCGGGCCGAGCGCTTCAGGGCCTGCACGCTGCCTGTACGCTTGCCCAGCTCCTTCTGGAACACCTGCTCAGGGAGGAGGGGGCACGGCTCATTTAAAGGCCGGAGAGACACACGCAGCAGAATATGACCCCTGTGAGGAATTCAGATGCTGGCAGTCTGATGACAGACATTTATACTACACTTACATACAAAACACAAACAAGAAATGAGGGGACAGTTCATCATCTCAGCTAGTGTGGCTGAGCGGGTCTGAACCCGGTGCTTGCGAGCCAAGCTCGGAGTGATAATCTATTCCCAGGTAGTTACTCAGAAATTCCATCATCGTGCCATTAGCGTCACGGTTGTTAGCGACCATAATTCTGACAAACACACTTTGAAGACAAAGAACAATGCACCATCTGTAACTTCATTAAACCTCCGGCACGGCTTGGAGACGCTAAAAATAACAATGTAAACAGCGAAGCCGTGCTCCAAACATCAGTCAGTAAGGAGCATCACAGCATCACGCGGCAGTGCCGGACCGCACTCTCATTATCCTCCCTGGAAAGGCTTAATTTCCGACGTGTTGCTCTTAATCCAAGCTGCCGTCGAGACATAAAGCACATGCTTCCAGTGCAAAACGCGAGGCCAGGCGTCATGCGCTTCACTTCGAAGTAGGAAGAAATACGCTGAACTGTAAAAGCAGACTGGCCGGTTCGCTAAAGCGAGAAGGGGGGGACGTTGACTGCCAGGGTGACGGCTGGTGGCAACCACGGGTGAGACGCACCTTGTGGCTGTCGATGAGGTTCAGCACGAGGTCGATGTCTCCATGTACGGGCTGATCTTCTGCCAACTGGGGCTCCACTTTATAGAGCCAGTCAATCAGGGCCTGGAGGGCATCAGTGAACTGGCCAGAGAAGAGCAAGGCCTCCTCCAGTTTGTTCTGTCTGCAAGGAGATACACAAATGAGAAGATTAATGCTGCTCTTCATGGGAACTGAGCCCCGCACCATCAGCAGGTCATGCTTACCTCCAGACTTCTGATAGAAGCATCACTAATCCAGGTCCCACAACGTAACTATGACAGTTGCAGAGAGACATTTGACCCCCCAGGGCATACCTTTCCACAGACTTCCCGCACACCGTGTCCCACTTGTCCCTCAGCTCGCTCAGCATGTCGTCCAGCTTCTGCTTGTCATCCTGCAGGGATGTCTTGTCCTTGAGGGCGCGGCCTGTACGCGTTGTGGTGTCATACACAGAGTGCTTGCTTCCCAGAGCTTTCTGGAACTCCTGAGTGTACAGCCATCAATCCCCGAAGAAGGAACATAATTAGTGTCCATCCTCAATGTACATCTCCTACCTTTAAGATGCAGAAGGATTGTTTGAAGGAGGATGACACTTTTAAACATCTAGACATTTTGGTCTGTTAGTACACGTATACCCCAATAATTTTTAAAAACATTTTCTCCATCTGACTTATGAGACCATATGTATACAGACATTTCACTGAAACCACTGTGAACAACTATCTCACAACTCATGACATCTGCCCTTTTCGTAACCTTGTGAACCTAAAACAACAGGCATCATTTCAACTATGATTTATACAGTTTAACTGATGCCTCTTACCGAACGGAAATGTCTTTCTTCTGCATGGCTGTCGGCCTTTTGGCAATGACTTAAGACACTTTGTGATTTTAACGAGAGAGGACGATTAAAGAGGTTAGAGCAGCTGTGCACAGGTGACTGAAGGTAGGAACCGGCCCTGAGTCACAGAAAATCAAAGGAATGAGGTGTCCACAGCAGGGTGCTTCTCCACCTGCTGGGCCAGACATGGCCTTTGGTCTCAGTCAGTACCAGTCAAACGCTGAGTGTGGCTAATGATTTGGCGGCAAACAGGCGGCTTTCTGGGTCATTATGAGGGGAAACGGAGCTGGTCTTCTTGCTCAGCGCTGACGGCATGTGTTTTTAGGGGTTAGGGCAGGATTATGTATGTAAGCAGTGCCAAACAGATTGACACAGAATCAAAGGGCGACAAAGGCTTATCACTCTCCGCTGTGCACTGAGCCCTCAGATTGGGGCAGCGATAATTCACATGAAGCTAACCAGGTGATACCTTAACCAGGTGATACCTTAACCAGGTGACACCTTAACCAGGTGATACCTTAACCAGGTGACACCTTAACCAGGTGACCATGGGACATAAAAACTTTTCACGAGGTCTTACAGTCAGGATTGGCAGATACTCGTTAACAGCTAACAGTTACCTTGTGCTGAGACAGCTGCATCTTGATCTTGTCGGGGTCATTGGCGATCTCCAACTCCGAATCCAAGGCCTTCTCCGACTCCTCCAACCATTCTGTGAGCTTGTGCCAGCTTTCATGAAACTTGGAAAGACAAGAAAGGCCTTTTAGCATAAATATTTCTATTTGGCTTTTTATTAACAGCACTGTACCTGTTGGGGAAATGTGGCCCACAAATGATAAACCCTGATAAATTTGATTTATTCTACCACGGACACCGAGATCAGTTATTACGCAGAATCTGGTGTTTTCCTTCTTTATTATTACAGCTGAAACATGCAGAGATAAAACTGTGAAAGACTCATGAGTGATGACTCCTAGCTTTGTTTAGATACAAATAGCCATAAAGTGCTTTTACTGTGAATTAATGGGTTGACACTGACAGATAGCAGAAGAAATAAATGATGACCAGATAATCTGTTATACAATCTGGCAACCCTGCTGGAAATTCCAGTTGAAGCCAGTACACCTAACAATTGCTCAAATGGGATTTTCAGCAGTTGGACTGGCCTTCATTACTCACCAGTCAAACTACTGGTTATTGTATGGTGCAACCACTATTTCCGACTTAAACCAACAGAATTCCGGCATACTGGTTCAGCTGTACAGAGTCCTACTGGAAAGGTGCCCTAGGGAGGTCCCGGAGCAGGAGGGCCTCAGAGCTCACGCTGACCTGCTTGGCACGCTTCCTGGCGTCATCCAGCAGGCGGCCCCGCTCCACCGAGCGCTGCACCACCTTCTCCCAGCGGCCCTGCACACTCAGCAGCAGGTTCTTGATCAACACCACATCCTGCTTCTGGCTGAAGTACTTCAGGTGTGTCCCTGTCTTGTCCAGCTCAATGATCTGCTCCCGGTGGGCGTTCACTTCCGTCACAAACACCTGGCAACCACCACATAGACACTTCGTGAAGACTCATTGGTCTATAGGCCTAGTCTAGGGAGAGTTTCTCTCTGCATACAAGTTGAGTTCTAAAAAGCACCATATTTTTTTCCCCAGAATTCCAGAGCTCTCAGTTTTGCATTTTGCAGTTGACAGGGCTAGCTATTTCTGCTGACACTGCAGACCACACTGATCCATTGCCAACACATGCCTTTCATGGAAAACGCGCTCCATAGGAGCACCATGCATATGTCCCCAATGCCCTGGCCAACCTTGTGCTCATCAATCTGGAACATAATGGTCTCCAAGATGAGGGAGGCTGGTGAAGCCATGGTGAGACCCTGCTCGGCCTGCGTCAGCCAGTTGATGAACTCCTGCAGGTTGTTGTGGAATTCCACGGCCAGGCTCAGCGCCTCCTCCAGTTTGACCTACGTGGGGGAATGGAAAGTTAATATTGCGATGCTGAGGCCTCATCTTCCCCGTTTCAGGAGAGCCATCTCCAGACCTATCATGCTAGATTAAGACGAGGGACATTTCCTTCAGAGAGACTGATTAAATCATTAAACTCTAATTCAGTCTGTGCCAAACAGAAATTTCAGTTCACGGATATATTCCGTAAAACCTAGAAAATTTGTCTCAGTTATACACAAAACAATCTTTCTGCAGTGATAGCACAGTTGTGCCAAAGGACACACTGAAGACCAGTTACAGTAAATCCCAATTAAATCCATTCACTTATAAATCTATGACGTATCTCTGGGTAGGTTCCTGTCCGCATTTATCAAACAGTCCGGAAATCCGGAGAGAGACCAAATTGGACTTTAACAAGAACCATCAACACAGGAAAAGCCCAGCGGCATGCTTCATCCGCCGCGCTCAGAGCCAGCAGTTACACGCGGCGAGGCTTATTTCTGGATCGTCCCTGATCTCTGATGGAGAACAGCATGGTCATGGTTGGTTCATCGTGGAGACCATGTCATTTGGGGCCAAAGGGGCCAAGCTAGGGCTCACAGGAGAATATCACGCCACTCCATGCCAACACGTGTGTTCTGCTTGTCTGACAGGATCCCACACCATGCAGTGGCCACCTTCCCCACGCCCCCTGCAGAGGAACTGATCCAGCCATAAATATGCAACCATAATGTTCTACATATTCTCTGATCTTTAGAAGCTAATAATATAATAAGATAATTTTATTTGCCACAGCGGGTGTCGTGTTCATTTTTCCATATTCCACCTTAGTCACTTCTTCTAAGTCATACACACACATACAGAGGTTGGACTGAAATGAGATGCGGCTACTCTACCCACCCTGAGATTCGAACCGACAACCTTCTGACCACAGGCACAGAGGCCCAGCCCATCCCAGATAAACATGGACAGCCGTCCCCCAGAGAGTGAAGCGACAGGGGAGAAGGGTACAAACCTTCCTCTCCGCCGTCTTGGCCTGGACGGACTCCCACTTCTCCCGCAGGTTCCTCAGGTCCAGCTCGGTGTTGCTGTCCTGGCCCTCAGGGGCCTTGGTGAGCAGTTGCTGCCCTTTCAGCATCAGCTGCTGGTAGAGCTCCTCCTTGGCCTCCATGGCACTGCACAGCTCCTGAGGAGGAGAGACACAGCCAAGAAAATCAATGCAAATCCAAACCATTGGCTAAATACACTCTGTTTAACTGAGAACCAGTTCTATCCACATCATGCACATTTAAACACAGTTTAACACAATCAATCATGTCCGCCGCGGTCACACACAGTCAAACATGGTAAAACGCAGTCGAACACAGGCAAACACAAACACAGTCAAATATGTAAAAAAAAACACGAGGCTCCACGCAGTTGCTCCGGACCAGCTCCGCATTAATCAGTACTCTACGCTGCACATTTCTTAAAAGGACAGCATCCATGCATCCAAATCCAAACACAACATGTTACATAAACCTTATTGAATAACTAAGGATTGTTTCAACATCTAGTTTCAGTAATCACTCTAAGTGATAAGAAGAAAAAATACAGAATACAGCAGAACACACTTCGATATGCTTACCAAAACATATAAACTATCCAGACATCGAAGAATTACTGTCTCTCTACACATCTTCACTGTTTAAACATCCATATTTATATTAATGATGCTCACTAATACTCAGAGATGTTCAGATCTCATTGCCAAACTGAAGGTCATCATGCATGACATTAAAAAAGTGAATTTGTTTCGATCACATGGCATGATTACAACTTGCTGTAAACAAAGCCAGTATCTGCTGTGGTTTGTATTAAAGGGTTTCATGTTTAATCAGGTAGATTTGTTGCCGTTTTACAATCGTGACTCCGGAGCGCGCTTTTTATAACCAGAGAGAGTTAACAGAGCCCCATAATGATGAGTAATGTCATGCTGCACGTAACGGTCTGATAACTTTATCATCTGAATGATTTGGAGCTCTCCCCCGCCTCCAGCGTCAGGGCCAAAGCTAAACCATCAATCTCAGCCATAAGTGTCTGAGGTCATTGTGTCTAGCAAAGAAAAAAAAAAAGAGAGAAAATGCACAACCGTTTCCAAAAAATCCGCTGGGCCATTGTCAGGCGGAGGTCATCCAATGCGCTCTCTGTCCAGAACGCCTAGCAGGGTCACTGCTGCGAGCTTTTTTTTCGGCTATTTGTGACGTCATCTACTTTTCACACTCCAGAAGAAGCCAGAGCCGGTGGTGTCTCACAAGTCAGCCATCTGTAGCAGCTCTTTCATATCCTTAAATACGTACCAGATGGGTGTTAAGCTGCTCGCGGGCCGTTTCTGGTAAGCCTCCAACGGCCTTTGATGCTAACAGCTGACGCTCCGTGTCTTTCAGCCACTGCTGCATGTCTTCGATCTCGCCATGGAAACCCTGGGCCTGTGTCGGGACGGAAACAAAGCGTCATGGCGACGGGGCGGCCCAGGCGAGCGAGCGACAGGCAGCGTTGCGGGGGCCTTAATGCATGACCTATTAACTCCACCAGCAGACACGGTATTTACAGCAGAATTCACAGGATGAACAGCAGCAGTCATGTTACACACTCACTGCATTTCTAAGCTCCTCCTTTAGTAATTTCTGCTTCTAAATCGGCAGAGCTGTTTTCCTTTTTGGTATATACTGCAGGTTTCAGCCCATTTCCCTGACTTTTAATTTCAAAACTTTCTAAAAATAGCCAATGCATCATTTTTATGATTCTTGATGAAGACCATTTCAACGTTCCAAGTCTTGTAAACATTCCTGTTTCTTTAACAACGCAATTGCCACAGCAACACACACACATTTACCTCTGATAACAAGCCTTCCAAAAAATTCCTCACATGTACGAAATACTTCTCCAATTACTTCCATGCCTTCGATCCATCTCACAGCCGAAAACATTTACTCAATGTCAAGAACCCGGCCAGGATAAAAAGAACTCGTGCTGAACCAGGCCTCAACGTCCACACCCCCGCAGCCAAAATTCCAGCACCCCAAAGCAAATCCGCGGGGTTCCAGGAAGCCGCACCTGAAGCAGGGCCGTGTCCAGATGCCGCCTCCTCTGCTCCGTCTTCTCCAGGATGGCATTCCAGCGCTGGTTAAGGTTCTCCAGCTTGCTCTGCAGGCTGCTTGCCTCATCACCGGCGCTGGACGCTATGAGGTCGTTCCCGGCCTTGTTGACTGCTTCCACTGTGCTCTTATGGGCCAGCACATCATTCTGAAGCACCTAGAAATCCAAAGGGCCAAAAGACCACAATAATGGACGTGCTATCACCACTTCCCAGCCATCACATGGTTTGGAGCGTCAGCGGTGGTAGCATTATCTTTCCAAAAACCTTCGGTTTACAGAGGCAAGGCAGATATGGAGATATTCATCCAAATATAATGCTTCTCAAATACAGTTTTGGATCAGAGTTGAATCACAAGTGTGTCGTCCAGACTTCTCAGAAAAGTGAACAACATATTACAGTAAATACTAAAAGAAAACAGCACATGCTTGCAAAACACGCCTGAGTTCCAAGGTGTGCAGCACTGCCCCTAGTGGCTGTTTGCCAGGGCACGTCCCACATTTGCCAACCCGAGGAACTGTTAACCCACAGCGTGTTTTGTTCTCCTGGATCTGATTGGCCCTAAAGGGAGGACCACGTCCTGGAGGAGATGGAGCTTGGTGATTTTCCTGTTCGGTCTGGCTGGATAGTGCCTGCTGTTGATCTTGGCTATACAGCTAAGGCTTATGGGAGAATTCCAGAGACCTACGATTCCCTTATTTGATGAAAAAACAGAAAGCTTAATGGACTCATAATAGCTATTTATTTATTTGGCACAATGCCTTTAATTTTATAACTTTGGTTTAAATACTAAATTAAGGTACTAATCCCCTTTTCATGTGAACAGGCAGCATAGTTCCCGTTCCTTTCCAAACAAATATGTGAGATCATAAAGATCCTACAGTCACCATTCTGACTGTTCAGACTTCACATGCACAGCAAACTTGTGATTAGGCAGCAAGTAGTTTTAAAAGCAGGAGCATGTAACCTAAACACAACGGCTTCAAACTGGAGTTTCCCGCTAGTAATTTGGAAAATGAAATGGACTGAAACGTACGTGGTGTTTGGCGAGTGCAATCTCGATGGCTTTGGGGTCACCGCTGGTCTTCCTCTGTTCATTGAGTAGCTCCTCTGTGTGGGTCATCCACGTCAGCAGCTCATCCAGTGCATGCTGGAACTGCCCCAGTGCTAGCAGAGCACCCTCTAGCTTGTGCTGAAGTAATATAAAAACCACGTCACACAAAAAGCAGGGAAACCAGGAAATCCAATCAAAAAGGAACATGCCTGAATATCTGGGTAAGCACACCTGTCTGTTGATGATCTTCTCGTCCAAGTTGTCCCACAGCATCTTGAGTTCCGTCATGGGCTCCTGGATGGCACACCTGTCCATCTCCTCAGTGACCTTCTTCAGCAGCAGACTGGCCTGATGGTTCAGACGCTCCATCTCGATCTGCAGCTGGTATGCCTCGGATTTGAACTCCTATAACAGAGTACAACAGATCAGACATTGAGCTTCAGGCCGCACACTATGTGGCATTTGACACACAACCGGCTATGAAGCAGGGCGCAAAAACCTACAATGTCTCTTAATGTCAATATTTTTATAACTGACTTCATTTGCATGTTAGAAACATCTGAAATAAAGTGACTTGTGCAGGCTCTTCTTTATCATAGTCATGGTAGCTTTGCAGAAAACACGATACCTTGAGCTCCTCGATCTGCTGCTTCACTGTCTCCAGATCTGTTCCAACAGGGGACATCGAATCCAGTTTGCTCTCCATGATATCCACCCAGTCGAACATGCCCTGCGGGTAGAGATAGCTTACTTCACAAGGGCATAGGACAGGGAACACCGCAATGGGCCTTTGAGCAAAAGCCTCACTGTCCTCCTTCATCCAGTCTGAACCCTCCACCGCTCACATAAATATAACAGTCACATCCTACTGAAATTCAACTTCGCACTGGTGGAGAAAGTGCTAGAATGCAAAGATTTTCAAATGGCAAACAAATAAAATTTAATAAAATGGGAAGAAAAACAGCTACTTACTTTAGTAAACCAGTATATCTTCTTGAAAACAACCATTGTTAAAGACTTCAAACGTACTAAAAGTTATGAATAGATCTTATTTTTTAATAAATAAGGAGCAATTCTATGTGAACTCGTGTGTCCCAGGGTCTATACTGAACTGCCAGTCTGAAGTTTAGACTTATGGTGTCAGTCCTGATTAATGTGTTTAAAAGGTGCAAAAAGCACCAATGTGGGGATTAGACCTGTGATTGTTTGCTTAATCATGGACAGAGGGCAGACTTCTTGCCATTGATCATCAGGCTGATTAACGACTACAGCAGGGGATTACAGAGCTTTGAAGCGTTGACAAGATCAAGAGGGAGAAAGGAGACAAGACCCAACCAGAAAATCTCTCTTTCGGCAAAAGCTACAATAACCCATGCATAAAAATACAGAGAGAAACACCAAAATAACAAAAGACAACAAAAGCAGAGATGTGGATGGCCTCCATAAGGGTCACAAGCAGCACCGTTGTGATGAAACTAGTTTTTTAGCAGCTAACCTGAAGGCCATCCTGAAACTGCACAGCGGCCTGCATCGCCTCATCTAGATGGTCCACTCTTTCCTTCCACATCTTGTTCAGTGTCTCCCAGACCAAGTTCACCTGGTGGAAAAGTGCCCATTGTATCATCAGATGAGCACAAGAGTGGCACTGTATGTGTATCCCCTATCATATCATCTCATGCTTATACAATACATAGGAGGTGTGTGTTTCTGAGGTGTAAATCTTTGGTCCCTCACTGATGACATCATTACCTCATCAAGGCTCTTTTTGATGACAGGCTTATCTGGCTCCCCACAGGCAGCCAGAAGTTCTGCTCCAAGATTCCGAACAATATCGAGCTCATCCTGGAGTCCATCGATTTCTTCCTTGAAACACTGAGAAGAAAAGAGAAGTGTAATTTAACCTGGCTGGACTGAACTGCACCCTCCCCCAAATAGTAAAAAGAAAACCTCAAAGGACTTCCATAATTCAGCTGAAAGTTGCCCTGCTCACCTCCAGAGACTCTTGCTGCTGCTTGACCACTGAGGGATCCACCCCCGGTTCTTCCATCTCCTTCAGAAGGTCCTGCGTATCCTTGATTGTGACGATAAGGGCGCAGTGGTCGCACCAGAACTTCTCCGCAAGGTCCATCACATCCAGGAGCTTGGCCTCCCTCTCTTCCATCAGCGCCTGGATGTCATTCCAGATGACCACCATCTGGTCCAGCTTGTTTTTCACAGCTCATAGTGAAGAGGTAAAAGCAAGACCTTACACAGACAGCACACCACATTCCAGCAGGTACAGGACACACCTGCGACCTTCAATCCTACAAGAAACAACGGTATTTCACACTAATAACTTCAGTGTCTGCCCTGTCATTTACAGAAACTCCAAAGCCAAGGTCTACCTTGAGCCGACGCATCCTTGTCGACCCCCTCAGAGCGCGCAATCATCTCCTCTCCACGCTGCCTCAGGGTCTCGTAGGCCGGCTGCAGCTTCTCCAAGTCCACTGACACAGCCTTGTTCTCTGCAATCTGCTCCCGAATCTTCTCCACCTCCACTGAGATGGAAGGGGGCTGGCGTAGTCGCTCCGCGATGCGTTCCAGGGACTCCAGCATGGGATCGATCTTGTCATGGAACTGTGCCGAGTCAGGAGCGAGAACCGTGCCATCAGACCATCAGGATGCTGAACTCTGCTTAGTGAATCCATGTGAAGTCACCCAAATTCACATTCTTATGACTGTTCATTACATTTATTTGTAATTTAGCCACCATGTATTACTACAATGCTGTATAGCAGTGGTTCTCGTCTTTTTTTGCACCACGACCCAATATTTACCATGCCAGCTGAATGGTAACCCTATATCCCTATAAGTATCGGTTTAAGTTAACGCTGTGATCGAGCATGCAGTGCACTCTGCAATTTACGCCAATCAATACCTATCGCACAAATCTGATTGGATGTGCCAGTGGATTTTAAATGAAGCATCTGTTTTTTGGCTTTGTGCATTGGTTGAGTGCTCACTAAATTTGCGCTAAGCATTTGCAGACCCAAGACCCATTTATATAGGTTAATTCTAAGATTGGGCCTGGGAAATCTGATCGTGGATCAGCATGGCAACATGCTGGTTTTAAAATGCTTAAATTTCCAACTCTGCCTGAAGACCCTTTCATAACTTGTCATGACCCATGGGTTGAGAATCGCTGCTGTGTAGCAGTGTCTGTATACTTCCTATTTGCACTTTTTGTTTTTATTGCACATGTCACTGTATTTCTTCACTGCTGTTTGAGACAGGGTACACTAGTTACTCACTGATCTGGACTTGCCAAGTGTCAAGTGACAAATGAAGTGATTTGATATGAACCAAGCCAGCAAGAGAACCCTGAGCGCCTCCCTGCTTTTCACACACTGGGCTGGAGTCTTTGGGAGTCTAAACAGCACCGTGTAGTAAAATCCTCATTCGTCTAAACATCCCTGCCGCTGGCCTCTTAGGCAAAACCTCACGCTGGCAAAACAGCTTCTCACAATCCTTAATTCATTCTTTTTTTAATTTATAGTGAAAGACAGAGACCCTTTTAGCCTTAAACCTGTTAGCACCACAACAAAGAAACAAAATTACAGCTGAAAGAAATTCAAGGAGATCCAAAAGTGGGAAATGCTGCAATTAATTTTTACAGCTGTCTGGTTCATTTATATAGAATGTCATACAAGGTATAAACTGACTGTGTTAAAAAAGACACTTAAGGCAAAACTTGAACTGATCGTGTCAGAATTTTCACAAAGCCCTCGGAGTCATTGCCGATCCTTCCCTGGTCATAAAGGTTTCCCTGTAGAGCAAGGGTTTACGGTTTATGATAAGCCAGATCTGTCACAAGTTTGTTGTTCCACGTTCTGTCTCACAGATTATCAGACACAGCAATAATAGATGTGTTTAGGAGGTATTCCAAAGCAGTCAGTGTTTCTCATTCCAAGGAAACGCTTGGGCCAGCAGAGGCAGTCATTGTAAAACGACGGAACCTTCAAGGCAGACGTCAAAGCCAATGGGCCTTAATATACCTCAATGAAAGGAATGGTGCCCACAAGGGACTGTGAGAAGCAACTAATCACGAAGAATAAGTTAAATAAATACAGAGTCTGAAGTGTTTCTGGAACTCAACTCAACAGAACGGCCTGCTGGGAAAACAGGAACCACACTGCCCTGGAAAACAGAACGTTAGCGCTGGGGAGGGTTGTGACCTGGGTGGACTTGGAGATGGCCTCGTCGAGTGCGGCGGCCCTCTGCCCGACGTCAGCCTTGAGCCGACTGTACAGCTCCTCAGCAGTGGAGTACGTCTCCCGGATGCGCTGGCCCTCCACAGGACTCAGCTCCAGCAGCTGTGGGCCTGTTTTGTTCATCTTGTCGATGTGGGGTTTGTGCTCTGCGATCAGCTCCCGCATTTGCTGTGTGGGGGGGGGGGGGGGGGGGGGGGTTACGGGGTAGGCCAGACACAATTGGGGAAGGGGGGAAAAAAAACCATGGCTCAACTGAGCTGGGGAGGGGGTGGGGTGGGGAAAGG
>JAODKE010000068.1:1027216-1050173 GCA_026779605.1 Mormyrus hasselquistii
CGTCGCGCGCGGGTGGGGGGCGTTTTTTTTTTTCTTTGTGGGGGGGTGGTGGGGGGGGGCGGGGTCCGCCGGGGGGGGGGGGGGGGGGGGGGGGGGGGGGGGGAGTGTGGTTACGGGGTATGCCAGACACAATTGGATAAGGGATGACAAAAAACCATGGCTTAACTGCGAGGCCAAGGGCAGCGGTGAGCTCACGTTTACGGTCAGCTTTATTAAACCGTGACATCTGCTTCATGCCTGGCACAAGAGCGAGGAGTAGGGAGACGGCCCCATGGCTACATATACTCACAGAGCACTGAAGACCATTAGGGTCACAGGAGAGCATTACTGAGGAATGCCATTAGAAAAATCAGCAATTACGTATTTTACTGGACGACACCATGTTTGGGGCGGAGCCCTGGTCGGCTGCACATTCGTACCCGCAGCTCCTCCTGCTGCTGCCGCAGGATCTCATACTCGATAGCCGGCACGGGAAGCTGGCTGAAGCTGCTGCGGGTTTCCTGTAGCCAGGGCCACAGCTCCTCGTAGGTCTCCCAGAACTGGGTAGCCAGCGACAGGGCCCGCTCCAGTTGGAGACAGCGGTCCGAGTTCAGCTGACTGACGTTGCTGCTCTTCTCAACCAGCGTCTGGATGGTGTCCTGGGTTAAAAAAAATATTTCTGTTTATATAAGGCCCTGGCTTTCTCACATTTCCTTGAGGATGAGCATGGATATTCCGATGCATCATTACAGATACCCGCAGGGGTTTCCTCTCCTCCTCATTCTTGGTGCTCATGATGACCTCGCCAGTCTTCACGATTTCATCGACCGCGTCCTTGTGCCTCACAATGTCCAAGGTGAAGCTCTGTTGGATCAAAGCAGAATGGGCCGTTCCGTTACAAGGCAGGCCAGCCCGGAGACCGACGTGCTCTCGGCCGGGATTGGACACGTGGGAAACGCACCTTCTGCGCCTGCAGCTGGGCCATGGCCTGGTCCTGCTCGAGCCTGATCACCTCCAACGAGGACAGCTTTCCCTCCGCGTCAGTCAACCAGCGGAGCTCGCTGTGAGCTGCACTTTCAAACTGATTAAGGGGGGTGACCATAAAGTGAGAATGAGTTCAATGGTTTTTTTTCACAGTCTTACTTTTTATTTTTAGAAAACAAGATCAGCCTGGTACAACTGGTGGTTAAGGGATCATCATTCTGACCCTGTGATTTGAACTGGTGACCTGATCAGAGGCACCCTTAACCCACTGAGCCACACAAACCCCACTTCATTACTGAAAACATGGGAGTTTGTTCTTTGCTATGTATCTGGGTGCCAAAACACACAGCGCCCAGGCTCTCCTTCCTAACAAGCAGATAATCACATGCAAATTTACAGAGAGCGAGTTCCCTGCTCGCACCCGTGGCAGATCCGGAGGCTCCCATCAGCTTCCCAGATGAAACAGAGCAGAACTGTCCCCTGGATACAGGCGGGATTTGCACCATAAAAGGCCCATTTGCATTCTGATCGACGGGCTCTCTTTGTTGGGGGCGCAGCAGGGCCTTTATGCCCCTGTTTATTTATTTACCCCTCATTAGACACCCCCCGGGTGCTCGGGGGCCCCCTCACCTGCTGCAGCCGCAGGATGGCGGCATCAATCCGCGCTACGTGCTGGCTGAGCGTGTCGCTGGCCAGGCCGTAGCGCTCATTGTCCTCGCTCACCATCTTGTCCAGGCCTTCTCTTGCGCGCCATGGCACCAGCTGCAGTAGGGCGCCGCTCACCTCGTTCAGGACGTCCACCTCAGCCTTGTGCTCTCTGACCTCCTTCAGGAGCACCTACACAGCAGGAGATGTCATCTCAGCCCTACTGCTCCCCACTGATTCCCTCATGAGTAACAGCAAGTACACTGCCCTCCTCTGGAGGCATGGAGCAGCTCCCAGTCAAATGAAAACAGGCGACAGATCAGAAGATAACAGGATGCTGGGAGTTTATGTCTCAAAGGACTGGTCTTCCAACCCATAGTTACAATCCCTCTACCGTGCAAAAGTTATCCTGTTAAAACTGTATCGAGATCTGGTCGGCTTACCTTGACTAGCCCAGCTTATATCTAATTTACTGCTAAATCACACTAACGAGGTTCTGAAAATGCAAACCAGTGCATTAAATATGGTCACAGTCTACCACAGCACACCAATCACCATGATGAGAAAGCCCAGTCAATGAAGAGCACAAGCCAGCTGAAGAACAAACCTTCTGTTGCTCCTGGGCCTGGGTGAGCTGCTCTCCCCACAGATCCTGCACTCCAAAGCCCTTCAGTTTGGCCTCCACCCCGTCCAGCCACACGCACAGGTTTTCGTGGGTGTGCTGCAGCTGGATGGCCAGTGAGAGGGCCTGCTCGAGGGTTCTGGAAACACTGCTGCTCATCGTGTCGATCTCTGCGTATCTGCTCTTGATTCCTTCCAGCTTCCCCTGAATAACAATGACCTCATCGCCTGCATTGGGAGGAAAACTCATTTAGTATATTTTAATATAAGAACATAAGAAATTTACAAACGAGTGGAGGCCATTCGGCCCATCAAGCTCGTTTGGGGAGAACTTAACTGATAGCGCAGAGTTGTTAAAATCTTTTCTAGCTCTGAATTAATTGAATAATATGAGACTTTAGCAGGTAAAAACATCTGAACAGGCACCCAGACATCAGATACCTCAGTGTTAAAACATGCATGCTGATGAACTAGAAAACCCTGGTCAGCTATACCTCAGATCATGAACCTTGTCTTGTAAGGTAGTCTCACCTGTTGTTTGCTTCAGCAATTCTAACCCATTAGAAATCGCCTGGTCGACATTCTGCTTCCGAAGCGCAATGTCCTCATGAAGAGCCTAAAATGTGGTCAGAGTAAGAAAAATCGCACCAGCTTGGACAAGGTAGCAGCCAAAAGCAGATAAGTGGTGAAAATCCAAAACACTGGGAGATGAATGAAGAACAAAACTGAAAAACACAAGAACAAATAACAAAAATACCAATTGTTCCGCTGCCTGTTTCTCGAGAACTTCGGGTTTGTAGTCCTGGACGGACACTTTGCTCAGTCTTTCATGGACCTCGCTGAGCCAGGTCATGAGGGCCACTTCATCCTCGCCAAACAGATGAGCATTGGAAAGAGCCTGATGCAGCATTTCTGCCTTGTGTCTGCACCTGTCCTGCAAATCTATGTAACTGGTCTGAGCGACATCGAGCTTCGCTTGGACCAGCTCCTTGTCATCCATACAGCTCATGGTCCGGAGCACCTGACCAAGGTTGATGGCTTGGTGCAGTCTTTTAGCCTGACTCATAATCTCCTCCTCTATGGCCTGATTAGCCAAGACCGGAGGACAAATCAAGAGGAAACAAAAATGGAAAAGAAAACAAAAAATGATGAACCAAAAACCAACACAAACCAACTCATAATGATTATGAGAAAGGTAACTAAAATACACAGATATAACATAAATCATCCAGAAAGATGGAGAACACTGCAAAATTAAAGCACAAGGGAAACAAAATCAACCAGGTCAAGTTGGGAGTGGCGAGGATGAAAACAAGACACCTTATGTTGGGTGATCTGCTCTTGCAGCTTCTCTGTCTGGGTCCCGATGGGCTCGCAGTTAGCCAGTCGCTTCTCTGTGGTGCTGAGCCACTCCAACATGGGCTCCAGTGTCTCATGGAACTGCTGCGCCACCACCAGGATGCCCTCAAGCTGCTTGTGTCTGCAGTAATTCGATCAGGAAAAATGCAGTATGAGTAATGCTACGCCCATCATTTGTTTGCCACTTGCCTCTTTGACAATTGTTGAGTCGTCTGTCCTAAAAATAAACTCCAGGCACAGTGCTAAATATTTCCCACTTCATGCTTGGTAGAAGGGAACCATCCCTTTACATATTACAACAGGTAAGTGAACAGAAAATGAAACGATTATGCGTAACATTGGGATTCTACACTAGGACACCTGTGGCCCATTGCACTGACCTGCTTTCTGCCTTCTTCAACAGGCTGTCCCACCTCTGGCCCAGACTCTCAATCTCCCTCAGAATCTTCTCCTTGTCTGCCGGCTCTGCAAGCTCGCTCACCTTTGCCCCCTCTTTTTTAATTAGCTCCACCGTGGGCCTGCGGTCATCTAGCAACCGCTGCAGGAGCTGCCACGCAGGAGTCAGGCGTTCAGATTAACGGCATTCATTACCGGCGATGTGAACATACACGCAATGAAGCCCTTCAGTTGCAGATTTCAATTCAGCGTCCAACTCGTACTCTACAAGAATTATTTTACTGGACAATGATCTTCATAATTTAGCCGTAACTTATGAATGAATTGCTGGTGTGTGGTCGAAAGCACTCACTTTCTGCTCCTGGATCTGAGCTTTGACAACTTTGAACTCTGCTGATGGAGCCTTCTGGTTGCCTACCAACTCCTCTGTATCTGTCAGCCAACTGAGCAAGGATTCCAGAGCATCCTGGAACCTCCCACAATGCAACAGGGCTTCATGCAGCTTGGCTGACCTATCTGCGACCTGCACACAGGTTTCAAAGAAACACAGCCATATAAGTGAGTTTTGGGTTGTTTGTACATGTCTTGATTTCTAACACAAATCAGCCCGGCTGGGATAGTAGTTTTACATTACGGAAGGTTTTTTTTGGATCCCTGAGACTCTTACATATACATGACTTAGCACTTCAAAGAAGAATGATAACCTTTTTGTGGAGCGTGTTCCATCTTGTGTTGACGTCTTCCAGGTCATGCTCAAGGCCTTGCGTACTTGTGCTCTTGGCAGCACTCTGAATAAGACCTTGACCAAGCTGGTTCAAGTCCTGCAGCTTAGCCTGCAGTGGTTCAATTTCTTCCTTCTGGAAAACCTGGAACCAAAGACCTCCTTTAAGGCTCAGAGCAGGTGAGGATGAAACCGAAAAAAAAACGAAAGGCCGCTTCAGTGTCACAGCCCTACACTTTCCCCTTTAAGTGACATTTAGTCAGAGATACATTTACGCTCAGCTACCAATGAGATAAAAATCTGTTTTTAGCCGTTTAATGTGACGCTAAAATTCAGTCCCTATACTATTGTTGCACCTTGCAAGAAGTTCATAAACAGTAACTGTTGAATAACTGGTAAATGCACTCGATTTTAATACTCAAACCATGACTAAAGTAACAGCGTCAGTCCGGTACATCTTCAGTGCGTTTTGTAGTGCTGAAAAATGACAAAACAAATAAAAACCTATCAAACCATTTAGAAATGGCTTCCTGCAAAGTGAGCAGGCAGCTTCATACCACATCATTTCTTTAAGAGCTTTGCTGTGCTTGGATCTGAGATATATCAGGACAAACCCAAGCCACACACCCTACTACCAAAACAGCACCCAGGATCAGCTCACTCAGGCTGCCCAAAACAGACGGTTTCGGGGTGTTTCCCAGCTCCTGGAGCCTGACATATGAGGGGTACCTGTGGAGGAGGAAAGCCCGTTAGGTTGACTTCAGGAAATGCGGTCAGCGCTGCTAAGAGACGGTCAATCTCTTCCTCCACCACGGATCCAGACATCGAGTTCCGGCCATTGGCTAAGCAGGCTTCCCTCTCCACCGCCCGAATGAAGTCCTCCAGATCCTGCATGTCGTACTCCAAGGTTCCCCCTTCCAGGACACGCGGTGCTTCCTCCTCGACAGATGCCGTCTGAGGTAGTTGGTCATAACTGGGACAGGGCTCCGGCTGCGTGACGACCACGCTGATGAGCTCAGAGTCGTCCTGGTCTGGGATCCCCACCAGAAGCTCCGTGGTGGGCAGCTCATTATACTCCAGGCACTGATGTACCCCAGGAGATGGCAGTGGCGATATCCCACTTAACACAAATCCATAGTCTCCACACGATTCAGTCCTGTCAGCAGTCCTGCAGGCGACGCCGGGCGTACAGTTCTCCCATGGCACTTCCTGGCCTGGAGACACAATGTAGTACGAAGATGTGGGAGTGGCATCATGGACGCACTTCGATGAGAACTCTTCCTGCCCGGAGCTGAAGGAGCAGCCTGTCTGGAGGTCTTCAGACGGAGGCAGAGCCTCTGCAGAGGACAGGCTCCTGGTGCCAGTGTTCGTGTCCATCCCAGCTACCTTTGGTACCCACTGTCCCCGCTCTGCCGTCGGACTGCACAGCCCTGAATCATCCTCTGATGTCAGCGAGCCTGTTCCACTCCGCGGGTAACTGCGCCCCCCGCTGCCAGGGGCAGGAGCGGGGACAGCGCGCCAGGAGCGCCGGCGGCCCTGCTGGGGAGGGTGGAGCGCCTGCCAGGGCAGGGCCATCCCTGAGACGCAGACGCCGTTGCCGTTGTGCAGGGGCATGTCGCTGGGTGCCTCACGGCCATGCAGGTCAAACACACTGGACGAAGACAGGGCGCCATTACTGCACAGGGTCAGCATGTCCAGCGTGCGCTGGCTGTATGGCAGCGTCCCGGCAAAGTGCCGCGATGCCAGGCTGCCCTTCGAACCAGAGTCAATCTGCTCGTTCAGCCGCACCGTGTCATAGATGGACCTCTGAGGCACATAGCAGTCCTCCATGTTGAGGTCCTCCTCCTCCCCCTGTCCCACACAGGACGGGTTCTGCCGGAGACAGTCTGGCCTGCTCAGGGGCTTCCCCATAATGGCACGACTTTCCCACGAAAGCTCAGTTCATTCCAATGACTTTAATATCGAGGTAAACGCGTTCGTGATCAGTGCAACACTGTCAACTACAGTACACAGGCAACCGGGACAATACATTCATAACCAGCTATAAATATAATGCTATCTATACATTACACATTTATATAAACATTTACAAAAGTTGTGCTATTTGTGCAATTGAAAAACAAATGCACATATACCTAAACATTATCAATAATCATTCATTTTAATACACAATAAACTTTAATTTACTGAGACCAGGCAGACTATTTACTTTCACTGTACATCTTCTGTAAAGAAAATAAATTCTGTTATAAATAATATAGAAGGAAAATATAACTATTTCAGTATAAAAGGTAAAGCAGGACCTATGGACGTGTCCCATTTCTCTGGCAGCCGTCCCCTGAGATCAACTCCTCCATACACCTTACAGACGCTGCTCCCGTCTCCTCCCACACGCCGTCCTCCACCCTGCCGCTTCCTCACTTTGCCTTTTCCCTAAAAAGCCCCCAACATCCTGGGGGAGCCTGAAGAGTCTGCGTTGTCGGCGGGACAAATCCCTGCGCTAATCCGGCAGTTCGAGTAAACAAAGGCCACTCCGCGACCGGCGAAGGTTCCCGTGGAAGAAAAAAAGCCAGACACACAAAAAGGCTCCTCTCTCCTGCTCGCACGGCCTGGCTCTCCCTGCTATGACAGGCTCGCTCCTGGCAGTGGGTGCAGGCCCCGCCTCCTCCCATTATTCGGAGCAGCCCGGCACATGTTGATTGGTGGACGTCTGACCCTTTTAATTCCCCTGTCCTGCCTCTTCTGCCGCCCAAATGACTTCAGTCCTCAGTCATCTTTCTCACCCGGTGTGATCTGTCTTCTCTTGCTGGACAGCGCGGGGTGGGAGGTAAAGAAAACTGGCTTGTTTATCACCTCTTTTCCTTCCCGAAGGTGGATGGGGCAGCTGGTTATTACTGGTGACCTCACGGGGGGCAGAAACAGACCCCCTCCCCCCTTTTCAATGTTTTTCCAGTGGTGTTCAGGGTCGGTTTAGAGGTTTCACTGATTTACCTGGAATGCAGAGTGCAGGGCTGGTCTCCAGAAATTTAACACCAGAAAATCTGCACAGACACAGATGTTGGGTGGTAGTGACGTTGGTGGAGACACCGTGGGGCAACTCGGAGGTGCCCCCAGTTGCCCAGGACTGGAGGAGGGGGGGTGGTGCTGGTCAGTGATGAGTTAGGAGGCTTGGGGGGGGTGATTATGAGAGAGGATGTTCAGTGGAGGAATCCCACACTCCCAGACATAATCCAGACAGGCTGGCCCGAAGCCATTCCAGGCTGATCCAGCTGGAACCCCCCTGATCTTCAGCTCAAAATTCCAATGGCACCGGAAAGTTCAGGCACACCACCCCCGGTGGGATGGCGGGCAGCGGGCACACAGGGTCTCCTGACCCCTTTTTAAACCTACACGAAAACTTCACACAAACACTGAAACTGCTGCAAAAGCTGTGCTTGAGGTCAGGGAGAATGCGACTGCAGGCTGCCTTTGCGAGAGAGAAGCTGGTCTGAAAAGCCAAGTCCTCAGACACGACAGCTTCACCCCCCCCCCCAACAACAAAGGGTGCTACTAAGAGCAGCCATTGTACTTCAGGACTGGACAGCTGTGCCGACAGAAAGCGAGTGAGACAGCAAACGCAGTGTCTCAGGTGGGCTGTAAAAGCACTGCAATGACAAGCACAGCCACGTACGTCAGGGCCTGACTTCCAGGGCCCTGGGTTGTGACCCTCTGAGTCCCCCCTCCCCAGCGGCCCACATCAAGGCACGCGCTTCCCCTGTGCAAGGAACCGCAGTGTGTGAAGATGCTGCGTTCTCCAGCTCACCGGTAACAATGTCATATCTGTGCTGCTGGAAAAGCAGATGTATCCCCTGAAGCCAACCATCCATCCATCCATCCATCCATCCAAACAGCAGAGACCGTGGTCAGCAGGCGTCCCCCAGTAGCTCCTCCCCCCCTCATTCTTGTTTTGCATCCCCCCTCCAAGCTGTCCTCCCTCCCAGCAGGGCATGCTGGTCACTGAGACACTGTTTATGGCATAACTGTCTCAAGACAGACCCCTTCCATGGGAATCTGGATCCGGATAATAGGATAATAGGTCAGGATGCCGATTCGCGGTTTCAGGTTGAGATGTTACCTTCCAGGCAGCACAAGGTGGAGACAGTGAGGTGGACAGGAGACAGGGGGCAGGAATTAGGCCCCCTGACTGTGTGGGAATCATGAGCCATCAACCACAACACAAATGATCCCAGTGTGATTCAGACCACTAGACTTTGGCAAGGAAATAAAAAAAAAAAACTGTCAAAAAACTGTAGCTAAACATCAAACACCCAGAAAAAGGACGACAATAAGCCAAGCAAAAACCTGGTGAACTTCACCTGGAGTTACACCAGCAAACGGCAAACCCCCCCTTCCTGACAGAGCACCTGAAAGCGGCGCTGGGATTACAGTAGCGTGGTGCACACGGGAACCCCCCCCCCCCCCCCCCTTCTCTGCCCAACTCTGGGAAGAGAAATAATAAATAATAAATAATAATAAACTTCCAAAATGTTCCTGCGTCCCCTTCAGCAGCGTATTAATCCATACATATGTAGCACTGATGGCCTTTGATGTCATGAGTGGTATGGAAAGAGACCACAACACGTTCCAGGGCATCGCTGCCGAATAGCTACATGGGAATATACACAGGCGCTTGCAAAACCCTCACGATATGTCTGTCCGAAAGCATTTCTCCTTCCAGAACATTCAATGTTACAGTGTATCCAAGTGCCCATGATCAATCATCCATCAGTGATCTATTAGTGAGGGGACACCGTAGGGAAAATTCTGGAAATCAGGCCGAGAATATACAAAAGATTGCCTTAATCAGACTTTTTGTTTTTTAACGTGAACCACAAACCATCTTGTTCTAGGCTGAGCAGCGTGAGCCGGAGAAAGGTCTAGAACGGATAAGGCCGCAGCAGATGCTGCAGAATGAGCGAATTAGCGGCCAGGCCAAACATCGTAACAAAGCCTCCTTCAGACAAACGGAGGTGTCCGCGGGGCCGCCTCATTGGGGCGGGGGCTCTTTTAAAGGCCCACAGTCTCCCGCCCCCCCCTCCCAGACCGGGATGAGGCTGTTTAACATACGACACCATGCTGACGGCCATCTGCCCCTGGGGCTTGTCACCCGTAACAATAGCCCAGGGCAGGAGTGTGTTTCACCAGCGACCAGATGCCTGTTGGAAGAGAGGAGTGAAGGCCCCAGGGGCTGGCCTGCATGTGCCTGATGGGCCAGCGGAGGGCGCAGGCGTGAGACCGCCACCACCAGAGAGTTCAATTACTGCCGTCCGTGGGGATCCTGCAGGGGGACTGCTCAGCCTCTTAATGGACATTTCACTCAGGGGAGGGGGGGGGTTTTACAGCCCCCTTCCTGGCTGGCAGAGGGGGATGGGAAAATAATGAATGGATAAACAGAGAAGGAAGCAGAGAAAATACTAACAGAAAATTCCAGGCTACCTGTTTATTTTCTGTTGCTTATTCTTCTTGATGATCGTGTTTTTCTTATCTTATAAAAATTGAAATTGTGAGCTGATTAATCTAAACTGGAAAATTGTAAGCTTTGTAAACGTGGCAGCGTGAGGCCTGGAGGTTCTCCTCAGACCGTCAGATATCGGCTCAGGATGTTAGAAATTCAGAACTGAACGTTCTGAGTGTCAATAGCGAGTAAACAAGCAAGGTAACAGTAATTACCTTTTTTTTTTTTTTTTTTTTTTAATCGTGAGCCAGAACGAACAACTGAAACAACTCCAGATCAGACAGCCGGCAGAGTTTTACGGAGAACAGCATGGTGTGTCCACACACCACTCAACTTTGCGATCGTTATTGACTTCAGGCTACGACAGTAACATCTGCCTTCTGCTGCAGCTTGTCCTGCCTCCCCCCACTCCACTCCACCCCACCCCACATTCGTCATGTGGCCAGTGACCATCAGCCACCCCCCCGCCCCACCCCCCACGGTACTTTTAATATGGAAGCTCTTACGTGTGAAGGAACCGAGTTATGAAGTACACCAGGCAAATGACTCATGGCATAATGATATCCTACGGTACCTTAAAGGCCTCCAGCTGATTGTTGATTACTTCGATCTCCATGCCAACCAGCTCCTGGCAGCCCTCCTGCCTCTCAGCCTCCGCCAGCTTCTCCGTGAACTCCTGGAGCAGCCCGTACATCTCCCGCATGCGGCTGAGGGTACCCTCCAGCTGGGCCTCCCTGGTTCTTGCCCGGTCCATCAGTTTGCCGCACTGCTTGTTCAGAGCCTCCAGGTCCCGCTTCAGGCCCATCAGGTCCGGTGAGGCCTCGTCTTCCAGCATGGTCTTGCAGCTTTTGGAAGCGTTAAGGGCATTCGCCGTCAGCTCCCGTAGTTTGGTGACAAAGCTCTTGATGTCATCCTGCTGTGAGTTAAGTGTGTCAAGATCCCGCGCCACTGGCGCCATGCTGTCTAATTCATCGTCCAGGTCAGCAAACTGAGCGAACATCTCGCGGATGCTGTTCTGAAAGTGCCCGATGCCCTGCAGTTTTCCCTCCAGGGAGGAGCACCTCTCCTCCATCTCCCGGCTGATGGAGCTAAAGTCCTTCTCCAGGCTGTCAGCCTGCAGCAGGAGGTCAGTAACTCCCTCGGCATCTGGAACATCTATGACCAGCTCCTGGGCCAGATTCTTGAGACAATCGACCTGTGTTTGGACTCCAGCTAATGCTTTCTGCTGGGCTTTCATGTTGGTCAGATTCTTGTTACTGTAGGCCTGAACGCCCAGGGAAGTCTGGGTCTCCATCTGTTTCCGAGCCCCATCCAGCTGACTCGTGGCCTCTTTTTTGGTTTCATTAAAGACTTTCAGCTTCTGGCTGATCTTGCTCAAAGACTCCTTCTTCTGTTGTAACGTCTCTGACATGCCATCTACTCTCTTGTTGATGGACGTCTTCTCATCCTCAATGGCTTCCCTGTCTGCGTTCACCACCTCCAGCAGGCTATTGGCAGCGCTGTTCATCATCTCCACGACCCCCCGGTGCTTATCCAGATCTTTCTGGATTTCTCTGACACGCGTGGAGGAAATATCCACGTCGGCAGGTTCCATGCCAAACTTGATCTGGTCCACACTGGCCTTGCACTCCTCGATCCAGGTGCTGAGCTGTTCCACATGCTCCTTGAACTTCTCAGCCCTCTGCAGGCTCATCTGAAGCTTCTCCATGCAATCAGCAGAGGTCTTCCTAACGTCGTCCCAGGTGGACTTCAGGGAGGAAAGCTGCCCTTGCAGAGCCACCTTCTCTGCACCCTCCGTGCTCTGTAGGAGCGCCTCACCCTCCTTGGTGATGGTTTCATAGGGTGTCTCCTGCTCGCACAGACCCTTCTGGAAAGCCTCCTGCTCTCTCAAGCTTTGTCGCAGGATTTCCACGTTGGCCGAGACCAGGCAAGGCCGCCGCTGCTCCTTCATCTTCTCATCCAACCACACCTGGAAGTCTTTGGACATCTGATGGAACTGCTTGGAGCTGGCAAAAGTAGAATTGAGCTGCTGGATCTTCTTTCCTGTGAGATACAAAATGCAATTCTTAGGGCATACATGTGTACGACCACTACTGTCACATGGAGCACACTGTCGTAACATAGTTCATTATCCTTTTTTAAAACATAAAATTTAATTACATAACTAATGTCTTCATGCTGCAAGAATTAAGCTCTACGAGTGTGTACCCATAGTTTTTGTTGGCTCATGAGTTTATCTTGTGTACATGGAGCCATGTTGACGCATTGCGAGAGCGATCGTTATCTAAAAAGCATGCAGTAACTTATGCCTGCCAATGACCACATCACCACTGACACGAACAGAGATCAGAATAAACGGTAATCAGTATAACTTCATTACGTATGTTTTCTTAGTGCGCTGTTAACTCCATGCTGGCGCACTATGGAAAGATTTCAAATTCAGTATGACACACTGAAAGGAACCTAAGAGGAACCCTAGCTCCCTGGCAGGTATATGCTTAGGATGGATTATCAGCCTTGCTTGGCCATGAGCGCCTGCTAACTGACCAGGAACATGCTGGGGATGTAGAGGAACTGACCTGCTTTCTCCTCCAGCTGCTCCAGGGGCTTGCTGACAGCCTCCAGCTGCCGGCTCAGTTCCTCCCGCAGGTACTCCTCGCTCACCAGCGCCGACAGCTCCGAGCATAAGGCCTCAGCCTCCTTCAGCCTCCTCCTCTCCTCTCGCAGCTGGACCAAGATGGCGTTAGCGGCCTCCAGCTGCTTCTTCACAGCGTCGGGCTGGCTGCTGAGTGCCTGCTGCTCCTGGAGTTGGCCGCCCAGGGCGCCCAGGCTGTCGGTGAGGCCCCGGAGCAGGCCCTGGAACTGGGCGCTCTTGCTGGACGCCAGGTCGATGCGCTCGGACCGCTGGGCCAGCTGGCCGGTCAGGGCCTGCCACTTTTGGGTGAGGGTGGCCAGCCGCTCCTTGACAGGAGCACATGAGAGGTCCTGCTCGCCGGGGGTGCTCAGAATGGCGAGGGCGGCCTCGCTCAGCTGCTCGTACTGCGGCCTGCGGCTGTTAAACTCATTCAGCAGGATCTAGCAGAGGACAGAGGAAAAGTGCAACTTAATAATATACATGTATCCATTAATGACTTCCAATAACCAACAGCACTTAGTGTCATCACCTCGTCACCTTTGCCTTGTCTAACTAGTATAACTGGTTCAAGTATAAGTGAGCATACCATCCTCATGCTGCCATCCAGGCTTATGCTCAACATCATCATGGGAACCGAATATCCATACCTCCGTTTACCTGCTGGAGGTCTTTGAAAGGTTCTTTTGGTGGAATTACTAAGTGCTGTCAGTTGGTGACTGGATTAACCCCTTGGAGAATGGAAGAACAACCAGTGGGAAGCTGGTGGTGCCTGTCAGTGACTGGTGGAGCACGCTACCCCCTGGGGTGGGAGGGGACAAGGGGGCTTACCTGCACTTGCTGCTTCTGGGTGTTGAGCATGTTCGGGTCCACGGAGAGAGGTCCCAGGACACTCATCATAAGCTCCTTCTCTGCCAGCCACTGGCCCAGCTGCTCCTCAGCTGCCTGGAAGAGACCCAGGTGACGCGACGAAGCCTCCAGCTGCTGCCGGCGGTCGTCCACGGCCTCGGTGAGGTGCTTCCAGGTCTCATCTGTGTGGGGCAACAGCAGAATGGAGCCCCTCGTTAATCTCTGTGTGTCTCTCTCTCACACACACACAAACACACACACATATCACAACTATGAGAACCTTAACCCCCACCCAGCCCTAACCTTAACTATAAATAAGCAAACAAAATACAACTCTTTTGGTATGTTTAGTTTTTTGATTGCAGACACAGATTTTTATAAAAATAATGTTGAGGTTTACATTGTAGGGAGCTGGAAAATGTCCTCTCAAGCTAAAAATTAACAGGTTCTACCACATCATGGAGACACACACACACACACACACACACACACACACAACTTCCTCGCCTCAGGCCCTGAATTTCAATCACAGCACACCATCAGTTTGAGACGATTTCTCGAGGTTTCTGCAGGATGTATGTCACCATGAGGAATCTGCACTCTCACATGTTCCACTGACTCCTCCATAAAAATTGGACGTCAGGCAGGGTTGCAAACAGAGCTCACCGATCTGATTCAGGGTCTGCTTCCACTTCGCCGCCTCAGCAGAATCGGGATGGTCCTCGATCAGCTTCAGCAGCTTCTCTCTTAGCTTCTGAACCTTCTCCTCATTCACTTTCATGCCTTCTTCAAAAGCCTAAGACAAATTAAGGGTACAGCCCATTCAACAGGCACATTTTCAAACAATCCCTCATAGCCATAGGGAGTGCAAAGACCCAACCTTGAATCTAGAACATTCCATGTCTATCACTAAGGACCGACTTGTCTGGTACCTTCTGCTGCTCCATCTGGGTCCTCATGGAGTTCCTCTCGGCCGACACGGGATCCCAGCTGGCCGCCATGTTCTTCATGTCCTCCAGGCACTTCATGATAGAGCTTGTGTCCTCCCGTGCCTCTCGCACCCGCAGCACCACTCCATTCAGCTCGTCGGCCCGGGCCTTGAGAAGTTCGCCCAGGCTGTGGTACCCATCGTTTACGTGTGAGAGGTCCTGCTCTACAGCCATGAGCTCTGTCAAGGGGTTAAACAGAAAACAATTCTTTGTGCAGATGTAGTGATAAACAGCTCGGCCAGAATGTAAAAACCAGTCCCAGCACCCGCTATCGTCTGAGAGGCAACCACATACAGTCGCACATCTCAGGCGATACTAAATTCTCAGGTTTCTGTTGATAAGCCATTATAACGCCATGTCAGGCTGGTATATCACATTAGAACTACTCAGTATCTGTATAAGGTCATTCATTATATTTCAGAAGAGCACATATTCAAGTAATCCTACTACAAGTCACACCAAACTATGATTAATCTATTACTAGGCCTTGCTGCGTGGTCCTAGCTTGTTCCCAAGAAGCATAAAGATTCAGTCATTTTGTTCTAAGTTGTTTTTCGTTTTTTTACCTTTGTTGGTCAGATACGCATGAGCACCTGAACCATTCATAACAGCAGATCCTACAAAAACAAGACAAATAAAAAAAAAATCATAGAGATGATTAGTGTGTGTAGCTTTGTATCATCTCAGAACAACAAAGTGATCCACCCCCACATTTATAACTCTGGGCTCCTTCCCAGCTCAGACTGAAGACAATAATTGCTTTGACTCCCTCCCCACTCCGTGTCAATGCGTCAAAGCATTAAGCTGCATCCAGGATTTATGGGAAACCTGATGACAGGTGTACCTGACTTGTGTGGCGTCTTTGTTTTGGCCGGAGACGTCAGAGCGCTGATAAGGCTACAGAGAGTGGAACCTTTGCTGTTAACATCCTGCACGGCAGCTGACTTAGAAGCCCACTCATCCAGCAAGGCCTAGGAGAGAACGTACACAGGCCCGTTAGAGAGTTTACAGTCAGACCAAACTCAGCCCCAGCAAGGTCTAAGGGAGAATGTACACAGGACATTAGAGAGTTTACAGTCAGACCAAACTCAGCCTTAGGACGGAGGGAATGGCATCATGGTGGAAGGGGGTCTAAGCTGAAGGCTCGATGTTCTCGACCATGCTCACACTGAACGAGCTCCCAAATCCAAAGCTGCCCCCAGCTCTGCCCACCCAGAGCGCACTTCTAACGTAAATTCACCAGAAATGGGAGTTCTGTAACAGGGGAAGACCTTCTGCACTTTGATATCAGGCTTGTTTATTAAAGCTCTTTTTTTTTTCTCTCTTCACGTCTGATGATTTTTATCTGTGATGCCTGTAAATGGAGGTTTTTGTGAGCTGTGATTCACGCCCTCGTATCGCCCCCACATCACCTAGCCCTTCATTTCCCGATAACCCGCATCCGCCCCTCATTAGATCTACATGCCAAAACACCAGCGTTTCACTAGTGGGGGGGGGGGAGGGTCATTTATTCCGTATGGTAATGAGTCTCCATTAGTAGAATTACATATTTAGGCCTCACCATACCATTGTAAACATGGTGGGTTTGCGGTAAGCTCGCGTATGAGATCACCTCCCGCATCGGCCGAACGAGACGGACTTGAAGGATTCCCATTTTAATCACTCGGCGGGGATCGAGGGTCAGAGCAGCTCTGAACACGTACAGCTTTGGGTGAAAATAGAATACGATAGATAAAATTATAGCAATATATTATTTTATTGTATTTCTTAAACTGTATTTTAATTGGATTTTTCTATCTATATATCTAAAGTCCTTGTTAAAACATGTTGTGTTTAAATGGGTTTTATATTTATATTCTGTTTGTTACCATTCGCTGCATGACCAGCGAGGGGGGGCCCATCTCAGTGTCTGACCCACGGATCAAACCGCAGAGGACAGCAATTAAATACTCTGACTGTAACTTGACTCAGCACAAGGGACAGGTCACGCAGTGGAACAGCCATTACGCCCCCGCCCTGGCCCAGTGGTGAGTTCTGACTCACGGTGACTGTTTGCAGGTCCCCGGCCAGGCTCGCCTCGCTGTAGGAGATCTGGGCGAGGGGCACCTTCCCTCTGGACTCCTCAATCCACTTCCAGAGGGCTCCTGCAGCAGACTTAAACTCACCAAGCTGATCCTGGCAGGAGGACACCTCAGCCTCCCTGAAACGAGGGCAGATATCAACGTCAACGAGTACGTTCTTTGGTGTCTCCGTCTGTCTGCGTCTCCAAGCAACATGCAGGGTGCATTTTTGGACAAGTTTCAATGTGAAGTTAGCGTGTCGACTATCTCTTTAACACAGCAGTACAGATACACATCGTATCAAAGTCAGAACTTAGAAATTAATTTAAAAACAGATTTTTGAATGCCATTTCAGTGTCCAATTACTAGAAGAGGAACAGTATGTGCTTAAACCCTAAAAAATACATTGTGGGTCATTCCTGCACAGTAATACAGTTACTATTGAGTCTCAAAGGTCCAACAGAAATCCCCCACTTCATCTCCCACATGCGTTTGCATTACTCACTTCTCTTTTACAGTGTCTTTGAAGGCCTCAAAGCTGTTGGATAGCGTTTCCAATTTGCCCTGGATCTGAGATTTGCTGGTCTCTGAGCCCATGTCCATCAACTCAGTGGACAGCTGCTTCAACATTTCAATGTCCCTGGTGTGCTCCGAAAGCTCTGTCTTGGTCTCCTGCAGAATCACAGAGAACTTGGATGTGTTACAATTTAAAAGCGTCCATGTCACCCGAGGCTAAATGGCCACAGTCCTACCTCCATCATCTGGGAGAGCTCATTCACGTTGGTCCCGGGCCCCTCCGTCTCAGACAGGTCCAGCGAGCGCTTGGTCACAAACTGCTGCACCTTCTCCGAGGTCTTCTCAAACAGTTCCACCTTGTCCCTCAGCTCCTCCAGCTTGTTCACCCTTTTCTTGTGTTTCTCACAGGCGTCAGTGAAACGTTGAGACAGGGTGTCCATCTTGGCTTGGAGAGCCACCGCCGCTGATGGTTCTGCCGTCTCGATGAACTTCTTCACTTTGGCCTTCATTGCCAAGATGCTGCTCTGACGACTTGACATGTCCTGCTCCATGGCCTGGTGACATGACAGACACATGAGGTGATAGGAAACAGTGCCACCTGTTGGGACACACACTACAAAACAGGAGGAAATGACCAAACTCTGAACATTAAGAGAGCATGCTACGATAACATACACCATGTCAAACTTTATTTGTGTGACCCGATCATGTGTTGCTCACCAATCCCCACCCTTACCGCCTCCTTGCTGAGCACGTCCCGCATGGCGATGGAGTTCAGGGCTGGGGGGTCACTCTGCCCTAGGTTCTTCTCCACGTTCTCCATCCACGTCATCATCTCATCCAGCCCGTCCTGGACGCTGAGGGACCGCGTCAGCGTCACCTGCAGCTTTTCATGACGGTCGCTCACAGACTTGGAAAGGTTGTCGTACCTCTCTGTGATGTCCTCTAGAGGGCGGATGTCACAGGAAGCGAGGTCAGCGCTTTACGATAACATCGTGTCATTATGCTGGTGATCTTTTAATAAAAATGTGATACTGGACACAACATCATAAACAAAATTTGATTCCGCATTGTCACACACGTCATTTTGAATAACATAAAATCTGGAACCATCCATCCGCCACTTCGCTGAAAATTGCTTCGCTGGCATTTTTTTCCCCTCACCTACGGTTTCTTGGATCTCGTCCTGGTTGGTCAGCAGGCCACCTTCAGCCGTGATCAGGGCATCGGTCACCTTGCGCAGGGTCTCCATGGCAGCCTGGCGTCCGGAGGTCTGTCCCTGTAGGGCCTGAGGACGAGAAGGGCACAGCACCCCCAGAAGGTTAGATAGGGAATGGAAGCCACTCTGACTGACAGCACACAAATAACAGGTTTACTGGTGTGATGAGCTCTGTAATGGGACACCACAGCTACCCAAATTATGTCCAGAATTTTATGGTTTTACATATAATCTTATTCTTCATTCTTATAAAGACTATCATGCTCATGTTCAATTCATAGGAAATGAGGAACCAGCGAGTTGCACTGTTGCCTCACACATCCAAGGCTGAGGGTTCAAATCCCACCTCTGCTGTGCGTGTGTGGAGTTTATATCAATGAGAAAAATAAAATATAATATATCCAGTGTTCAAGATAATGCAGTATGTACTGGCCAGCCAAAGGGAATCCCCTTCCAAAGGGAAGTCCCTCTGAATAAATCCAGGACATTCACCCAGTTCTTGATAGACATGTCCCAGGATCTAAAGGGGAATCATGCTATCGGAGACACAAAGCCTTTCTGTTCCAACGCCTGATTCAACCCATCATCGCAAATTCGCAAGAAATATGTAACCTGATACGGATTCGGTTCCTATCCCATATGTGTGTGTCAGGGAGGAATTCGATCGGGGTGAATCATAGAGAAGCAGAACAGAGCACTTTGAAACGCCCCCGTCCAAATACCGAAACTGGGAGGCTGTTAGCGCCACATGAGGCTGGGCAGAGCGGCTACATCTGAGCGCCGCCGCTCCAGGCTCAGGGCAGAACGTGCCTATAAATAGAGGCTCATGAGGAGGGGGGACTTTATAAGGCAAAGTCAGGCTGCAGCCGTGTGACGGGGATGTCCGGGGGGCGTGCACGGCTGCGGGGGGGGGGGCGCCTGCCTTGGTCTCCTCCAGCTGCCGCTGCAGCGTCTGCGGGTCAGCGCCGATGGGCTCAGCCTGCAGCCTGCGCGCTGCCTCCTCCGAGCTGCCCAGCCACGTCAGGAGCCCGCTGCTCGCTCCCTGGTACTGCCCGTACTTCTCCACCACGTCCTTCAGATTGCTGCCAAGCTGGTTACACTAAAAGCACAAGGGCAGGGGTAATTTCTGTAGCACTGTCTGCGTTACTTAGTTAGTTGTACTGACGTACTGCCATACTAGCCACTAGGGCCATATTCATGGCGAGAATCTATAGATATTAAAATGGACTGAACAACCAAAACAGTAAAAACTTCAGTAATAATTATAAAATATTACAGTTCAAATACGATGTTTAAGATTATCTCAGAAAATAGCCTCTGGCTTGACTTTGCTAAAAACCTATTTTAAAGGGTAATAAAAGGGTAACCACACCTAAGGGAGTTCAAAGCAGGACAATATAATAAAAGGTGTTTAACAGTTAAAGGAGTGTTAGGACATGCAGGGGAGTAAAGGCATGAAGCGGCCCAGCAGGCCCAAATGATAACAACAAGTTAAGGTTAAGTTTTACGGTTCCCATCTATCCAAAAAATGGACCAATTTCGTGAAATTTTGTCATATATTTATCCCACTATATGACAAAAGAGTTGAGGCTTAAGATCTGAAGGTGGTATTAAACACTGCTGCATATCTGACTGTAGGGCCTTCTTGCCAGTGGTGTCCGTTTGCTTATTCCCCGATGCACAAAAACATACACTGCACTTCTGTGCATACAGGACTGACAGACTAATTAAACTTTGAACAGCCACGGGATTATCCATCTTTATCCAGAGCTTGCAATCAACACTTTGAGTCAGTTAAAAGTAAAAAAACAGCTTACAGCAGAACTGCCCCCTAGAATTCGGGTACCAGTGTTCAGGAGGTTAACTGTGCCAGTGCCTGAGACTTGACAGCCATGTATATGGAGAGGGGAGGCAGAAATCTCCCCCCAACGTCCGGCGGCTGCTTAGGGGAGGAGGCAGGCCGAGCCTGGAACTGTTCAGGGTGACCTTCGGTTTCCCGAGCTTCCTGGGAAGTGGGTCTGGTCTAGAATGTTCTGGTCATTATTTAGCTTTTCCAAATGAGGTTTGATTCTTAGAGAAAATGGTTGATTGTCCTTTGGATATACTTTCATACAGATATGACAACTCTGATGGAAAGTGTCAGGGTAGCACATTGTGGGTCACACAGCTTACAAGCACTGTAATATTGTGGAAAATGCTTATGTTCGTCATTTTCATTCGTGTTTTTTTTGGACGGTGTGACTTAGAGGTGGAGTATACTGAGACAAACCCACCAGTGAGCAATGCAAAACTGCAGTTTTTAAAGAAATGTCGCCACCCAGTGGCCAATTAACAATTTCCAGCATCATGAATAAACCTGTATGTGTCGCCAAAACTTGCAGAACAACTGGCTCATTATTGGTGAATTGCTTTTGCATAAATGTAGCATTGCGAATCGGCTCAGCACCTCGAAAATTTTCCTACTGTGATGCAGTGATGTCAGGCTGATCACCATGCTGAGGTCCCCTGACGTTCATGTGACACCATGATCCACATGCCCACGCCCACACAGCCAGCATACCTCTGAGTGCAGAGCCTTGTAGCGGCTGGCCACTGTGTCCAGCCTCTCCTTCACGGCGGTGCAGGCCCCTGACGTGTCCACCTCCATCCCACCAGGGCCCACCTGGCTGCAGGCCTTGGCAGCATCCAGAACCTTCTGCCCGGAGATGGTGATGAAGCGCAGGTCCCCTTTGTGTGAGATGACATCTTCGGAGAAGCTCTTCTGCCGTGCCAGCTTCTCGCACAGGACATCAAGTCGGTCAGTCGGCTCCCCCAGCTCGCGTACGGCCGCTTCAGACTCCTCCAGCCAGGCCTCGAACTCGCCGCAGTCGTCCCGAAACTGCCGCATCTCTTCCTGCGCCGCCTGAACCTGCTTCATCTGCAGTTCAGCCTGCGCCAGGGACGTGTCATAGCGGGTGCGCAGCTCGTGGACGTCACCCTGCAGCTTTGCCCTCTCCCCCGGGGACAGGACCTGGCCCTGCCGGTCCAGCACAGCCTGTGCCGACTGGGTGGCGATGATCAAGTCCTGCTGCTGGGACAGGATTTCCTGGTGATGGGCCTGCAGGAAGGGAAGCCAGGCTTTGGGTCAGTGGATCAGCCCGAAATCCAGGCCCAAAGAGAGATTTCATACAGAGGAAGACTTCAAGCGTTTAACTAGCTCTGAATCCAGACTCAAATGCTATACAGAAGATCATCAAGACATCAAGTAGCAATTAATCAATCTACTGGTCTTTCCCCATAATAATTACATCCCAAAGCAGATGACCATCCATCCATTTTATAACTGCTTATCCCAGTCAGGGTTGTGGGGACAAGCAAAAACTGTGCAGATACAAATTTTGTAAATAACAAAGCAGACCCAACGGCCACCTTGACTCTGTCAAGCTGTTTCTCCAAGTCCATCTCGTCACCGTTTTCCTCCCTCCCGTCCACAATGGAGATGTTCCCATTGGCGTCGTCCTCTCTGCCCTGAGTGTTCATCTCCATCTCTACCGGCGGGTTCCCGTTCTGCATGCCGATCTCATTCTTTTCCTTGTCCTTCCCAATATTGGATATCCAGTCTAAGAGACCTTCGATTTTGGTTTTGCTTTCTTCCAGCTGTTCCACTGCTGCAACCTGGAAGTCAAACCAGGAAACAGTTCACCAATATAATACTCCGATATTTCTAACACTGGGAAATTGTTTATAAGGACAATTGCAATAAATATGAGAAAAAACACCAGAGAAGTATTATTTCCTATTGTAATATCAGACCGAACAAACTCTCTTTACCTTTGCGGTCTCTTGCTTAATAGCAGTGGTCATGACCTTCTGTAGATCCTTCCTGGAGTCCTCTGCTCGGTTTCTCAGCAGCTCAGACTTCCTCCTGGCTTCCTCCAGCTTGCCCTCGATGGCAGCAATCTGCTCGGGGTTCAGCTTGTCCCGGTTCTCCTCCAGGAACTTCTTGGTGCTGTTGATAACCTCAGTGAGGGCATCAGAATTTTCCTGGACGTTCTCCAGCAAGGACTGCAGAAAAATTAACACAATTCCAGGGACTAAGAGAGACGATGACCATCGCTACAGATGAAGTCACATACGGTAGTGGCATGGCATGAAACATCACCAGAGTCTGAGAGCTGAGGTGAGCAGGAGCACCGACCTGATGGGCCTTCTGATACTGCTGTACATCCACGGCGTCTTCACGCCCAGCCAGCTGCTGCTGGCCGATGAGCTTGTTCTCCACCTGGGTCAGGCTGTTACATACCTCCTGCAGCTTTTGCATGTGCTCCTTTTGCTTCTCCACAGCACTCTGTGTGAGAAAGAGACACTTGGCAAAGGCCCTCCATGTCTGCACACCATCTGACAAGAACGCGCCACCGCCACAATTCCTAGAGTATGCTGTAAACATGCTGCCCGTCCTCAGGCCCATGGGTGGGGCCACGTGGGGGGGGGGGGGGGGATGGGAGAGGGACAGA